>JARHVA010003217.1:162500-295000 GCA_037957365.1 Torreya grandis | reverse complement strand
TTTTTAGATGTAGTAGAGAATGTGAAATATAATTTTTTTAAATATGATTATCTCAAAAAATTCCTTTAGCTTCAATCACACTTCTATGGCACAAAATTAGAGTCATGAATAAAGAAGATAGAAAGAATTTTGTGTTGGTTGCATTAACATAACTACCATCTTCAATGTGGGTGAAGAGTGCATGTAGGTACATAAAATTTAATTTCATGGGATGGATTTCTAATAGATTGCATGACACAAAGCTTTTGGGTACCCAAGGAGTACCTTCTATAATCATAAAGTAGATTAGATAAATGGTCACATGCATGTAGTGAATGATAACACCCAAAAAAATATATAAAGTTAAAATTGCACCATAATAGTTGATTGAATATCAACAATGGTTGATATAAATTCAAATATTTATTAGCATCTAAATCATTGTGTATGAAAAGATAGAATCAAATTTACTCAAAGGTTTCTTCTTGCATTCTATACCCACAATTTAATGCAAAATAAGTGTAATGAGGATCTTGAATTGTTGAAACTTACAACATTGTCATAGCCATGTATTATAAATATAATGACCAAAATATTTTAACCTATTATTATTTAAAAAGATAACTTATTTTCTATGTGTGATGAATGTATGGATGTATACAACAAACTTAGATCTAACACATGCCTAGAAACATGCTTAAAAATTGAAAAGGAATAAACATGGCACAATGAATACATTCATATTTGTCTTGCACATTACTAATCCCATTTATTATAATTAGATGAACAACATCATGGATTCTTGATCATTGTGTGATAAAAATTTCCACACCAAGGATGGGTAAAAAATCAAAGTCAAATAAGTAATGTTATGAACCTCCTATTTACTTTGACTGATATGCTCACACATGGACATAATAATGGAGGTTATAGCCTTTTTAGCCTACCATCTTCTGAATGTGGAGCAAACTATAGAGTCACATGATTGTCTTGATGTCCCAAGAATCTTGAAAAACTCATCATTGATGAGTATGGGGATTTATTGTACACTTATGGATCATCCAAATAACCATTCCATGATGCACTATTAAAAAAATAAGTGCATGATAAGTGTACATGGTACAATTAAAAAAAAATCATGTTGCATAAATTAATAGTGTTGCTAGTATAAGTGATTCATTCAAAAAACAAACAATGATCCTCTACTTGTAACTCAATAATGCTTTGAGTTGCAACAAGAATTTACCTTATTTTTATGTGCATCAATGTTGGAAATAATAAGGGAATTCAACATTGTGTATTTAAGCTTTATACTAGTGGACAAACAAATTAAGATATAGATGGGAGTTTTGGAAAATTAGTAGCATCACTATGGAAAATAGACACATTTTATTGGCAACATATCATGGACACCTAAAAAACATGCTAAGAGGGGTCAAGTAAATTCACTCCTCACATTATTGAGGAAGTTTATGACTTAAAAATATTTATGAGCCACACTTGTTTGATGGAAGCCACAATATATTGGGTATTACAAAACCTAATATGTTCAAGTTACATGTTGTGGACAACATACCAATGATGGAATATAAAGTAACAATAAATGATATCCAATGATTTTGTTCAATCCCAATCTAGCATACAAAGGATAATGGTGAACCAAACATGCCAAAAGGAAAGTCTCCTCTAAAAACTTTCAAAGTAATTAAATAATTGTAAGATATGAAAAAGGTAATAACATTATATATTGAACATTGGGGGAAAATAACAACAGACAGATGTAGATATTACTATCTTCCAAAGATAGCATACTGGGAAAAAAATTGTATGTTTTGGATAGACCATTTGTAAATTGTATAAAAATGTCAAAACCTTGTTTTTGGCCACAAACAATATAGTAAAACAAAATATATGACCAAATAATGGGACCCATTCATTTAAAAAGACAAGATTACTTTAATCAACATATCCCAAGTAATAATGTTATTTAAGTTAGGCATATTTATGGAAGATATAAATAAGAATTTAATCCATTTATGGAAATGTATGTGGGATAGATTCTTCTAGTATGACCAAAAAATGAGAATGAAAAGATATGGATGGTAATGGTATATGGGTATGTTTACCTTAAACTAGAAGGTGATAATTTGTCTAAAAAGATAAGGATTCAATATTAAAAACCCTAAGGGAGATAAGTTGGTGAAGTATTGTATTAAGATTGTTTGATACCTAGTAAAACATGGATCAAATTAGATGAAATTAAACAAGACATTTGTTGTTACTTCTACAACACACCCCATTTTCATACTAAAAATGGGGACCCTCTTATATTTATTTGAAGTATAGTCATATATACTTTGAGAGTTCATTATATTTGCCTATTAAAAACAATCTTAATAGGAATGTCTATTCTACTAGATATGAAGTTTGAAACCTGAATTTGTATCATTGCATAAACTAAATTTGAATAATCAAATGTTCATGATAAGTGCTTAAGTATAATTCACATTTAAAACTTCTTTAATGTTAATGTCTAAATTTTCATAAGTCTACTAAGTATTTTCCTGTTGGTCTATTTGTGATTTGAAACACATTTGATAGCTTTCCATTAGACTATTTCAACTTCGATTTATGCAAATTATCTAACCATTTCAGACTTTTATAACTCTTTTCCTAAACAAGTTTTGTCTATTTACTCTTCATTTGGATTCAAAATGGCTAAGAGTTTATATAGGTTCATTTTTTTGCTTAGTTTTTTTATAGGATGGACTAAATGGATATAGGATAGAGTAAAAGACTAATTTGTTTCATTATTTTGTACTTAGTCATTTTTTAGGTTTACTCTTAGACATTTTATTTTGAATTTTTGTGGCCATTTTTTTTTAGGTCATTTAGGCATTGATTTTTAAAAATGAAGTTGTTAATTATGCCTTCACATGTTGTGTCACAAGTTGTCAAAAAGAGTGTAGGTGACTTAGTTGGAACTTTTATTCTGAATAAAATTTCTAATGACTCTAAAAAATTATTCAAGTCTTTTATCTATAGGAAAATATGTCAAAAATTACATTGGAAGTTACACACAAGGGTGGATTTTACATAGGTATAGAAAAAACATTTTGAAGTCTTGGGTCTTTAGGATAAATGTTCACAAACAAAAATTTTAATGAAATTTTTTGTAAAGGCTTGGATAGTACAATGCTTGTGAAGAATATGTACCTAAAGAATCACATAGTGCCATGTGTTATTCACCCAATAGTCCCAAAAAATCTATCCCATCCAAAGAAGACTTTTGAAAATTAGTTGATTTCACAAAAGTTACCACAACCACGTGGCACCATTCTACTTCTTCAGAGGACTTAGCCATTTTTATTCAAGGTTGTCTGGTAGGGAAATCATGTCAATGACACTCTTACCTAGTGGGTTAGTAGGATGATACCATGTGGTATAATCCTTTTAATTCGTTATTCCAAATATGTTTGTACCATTACAATGCCTCTAGGATAATAAGTTATTCAGATGATGCCACTGCTAAAATCTTGCTACTCTATAGACCTCAAGCGGTCCATGTAGGCCTTGTAGTTTATCATAACATGAGTAAGTGATATTTTGATGCAATGGAAAAATATCACCTCACAATATAAATAACCATTATATTGTGAATCAATCCCAAATATAGGTAGAGAAAGAGTGAGGAGAAGTGCATGGTATATATCCTATCATAACTAAGGACACATTGGATGTGTAGCTCACAAAATATATTCTTAAATTGGATGACCTATTTGGACATCAGAACTATCAGGAGGCATGGATCTAACTGCATGGGACATGGGTAGTTGGCTATCCCAATGTAATCTCAATTGAATTCCACATTAGCATACATTCTTGATTTAGTATAGCATGGTCCTCAATATTTTCATGATATAGTAAAGTTGGATTTTCCCCCAATGGATTGCCAGTGCACATGCCACATTGATGATTATTACAACTACCCCTTGAGTGGGTGAATTTAAATTTGAAATTTATTTCAAACACCTTAGGATTGCATGCTTATTTAAGATCATCTTTTATTCCATAATAAGGGCTAGCTCTTTGTGGATCATGAAAAGGAGACATACATAACCAAACATTTTCTTACTTTATTAAGACAATCTCTTAGCTTATCGTTACATAGCTTTTCCTATTGTTTGATGATTGTATGAATTCTAAGATATTATTAATCAAAATTAAAATTTTGATAATTGGAATACTATTAAGTCTATATGGTAATTTTCTATGCATTTTTATGGTAGTGATGCTCTTCTTTATTATGGTTTCTCTCCCTCTCAGACTCTTGCATTATCTTTAGTTAGAGTTTTGATAAGTCTGTCTCAATTGAAGATTGGTATTACGGGATTCATTTAGTTAGATAATTATGGGTTCACTTATGTTTACAAAAAGTGTCATATCTCTTTATCTTCAATCTTTTGCTCTTCTATATAACCAAGTTAATCTAGGAATATATAAATCTACATTGAACAACTTATCTAGATTGATTTATAATTAGATCAAAAGTTTATCATTATTATCACATTATTTCATTCTTAGACATGATAAATTGATGAAGTCATATTTTGAAAGGAGATAAATCCTAGAATCATGACTCTATTGAATACCTTAGTTAGAATTAATACTTTTATTTTAAATAATTAAAGTAGGCCCTTCACATGGAATAATTAATGTTAGACAACTACGTGAAGATTAACATACCAAGATCCAGTACAGTTGGACCTAGGGGAGATATTTTCCTCATGGGATCTCCTTCCTTTTAGGAGAGGCTAGGGATTAACAACCCCTTTGCCTAATTATTCATTTCATGTCAAAACCTACATGAACATGTTTTATCACTATAAAGAGGGCTTAAACTATGATTTTAACTCATTAGTTGAAAAATTTAGCTAAGGAATTTCAAAACCCTTCTATCCCATTGGGTTAAAACTTCTCTTAAGCTGGAGGCTAGAAGGATTAATACCTAATTGAAGTTTTTTTGGGATAAATTGGATCTCTTAGAACTCCTTGACCATAGAATACCAAAATCAAGATCTAACAAAGGGAAAGGAAAATTTAAAATTGTCTAGTCAGCTAAAAGTTAACAAATAACTATGTCTCCCCCTTTTATTAATCCAATTGTAATCCCTCAAGCTTTGCCAATGGCCAACATGGACTGGATTTGACAAGGAGGCTATTATAATGTGGTTGACCTAGGTGTGGCTTATGATCTGCCCAAGAAACCAGAATTTTTTTATCCAAATAGCCAAAGAACACATCCAAGCCTTTAAAGATGCCTTAATCAAAACCCAAGTCCAACATGAGGATGTTACCTATAGGATATTTCCCTAATCCTTATGGGAAATAACATATGCTTGGTATCTTGGGTTACCCAAGGGGTTTGTTACTACTTGGGCTAAGTTAGAAACAATATTTTAAAACCATTTTATACTCCTGATTAACTTTGTAGTCCTATATAATAAATTTTTATCCATTACAAGAGAATAGAATGAGCTTATTAGTATGCTCAAATCTCAATTCCCTGGGATCTACCAATATATAAAATACCCTTACTCTCAGATCAAAGGATCTACCATATAAACATATATTAGGTCTCTAAATTTGATGACTTATATGCTGTTAGGAAAACCATAACATCTCTAACATGACTATGTTTGACATATAAGGAATTTTTTAACATAGAATAATAGATAATGTAGTAAGTCTATTGACTTGGCCCTTTACTATTGTTAGGTGAAATAAGTGTATACAAACAAACACCCATGATTGATCAAGCCTTAAAATAATATACACCTCTAATGAATCCCATCCTAGAATCCTTTTATACAATCCCTAATATGGTTTATAATCTGACTCTAATAGACTATCATCCTAATAGTCTTCTTTACATGCCTCCCAATCATTTGGTTCCCTATTCAAACAATAAATAGTTGTTCTTAATGGAATATAATAAAATTAATATTTCACCTAACACTAGTGGCTATATCACATATAATAATGCTTATTACACACTTCCATCCTACTTGAATCCCCAAGCCCATGCTAGTAGTGTTCTCACCCATGCACCTATGTCTAGCCTAAAACTATAACTAGCCAACCAACGTAATACTAACACATATTACGAAATGAAAAAAAACTAAAATATTTAAATACTAACATAATATAAATAGGAGGCTTAGAATTCTAATTAGAATAGTAATAACTAGTCTCAAGGTAGGAATTTCAATTTTCAAAGACCTAATAGGCAATGGAGTTATCAAATTAATAGTGGAAATGTGCCCAGTCCCCTTGATGGTGGAGCTAGAGTAACAATGACTCCCATCATATGAATTTTTTGGACCTGACATTAAACACTTGGTGTAGATTTCACAATACTGTAGACCATGCAAAAACCAACTTCACATAATTCACATCCACCTCATAAATCTTCCAAAAAGAGGTGGATAATATTGAGTTCATGCTTACTCTTGATGATAATCAAAACCAAAAAGGGAACCTAAACACAACGTTTATGTTAAAAACTTATAATTTTCCATTTTAACATGAAAATGAACCCAAGGACAACCTGGAGGAGGTCTATGCTTTCATATAGTTCTAGAGAGGAAAAATTACCAACTAAGGAGTAAGTCAACTAACTCGTTAACCACCTATACTCCCTTGAGTAACACTTAGGTTCCACCTGATGTGAATTCAAGTAATAATCCTCCTACACCTAAAGCGATTCCAAATTCTTATCCACCCAAATGTCCAACTACATATACTCAGATAATAAGCAACTAGAGAAGACCAAATTTAGTAATGATATAGTTAAATAGCTTAAGAAAACTAAAGATAATATAAATATGTATGAGTTCATTTAGATTTATAATCAAATAGAATTTATTTTAAAATATTTATCTGGTAGTAAAAGTAATGAATCTACTAATGTTTTTCATGCACATGTTTCTCTTTATAAGGAAAAGATTGAACCTCCTCCTTTCCTCTTAACAGTCAAGATATTTGGCAAAAACTTACATAACTACTTGGTTGATTCAGGAGCTTTAGGGAATGTCATGCCTTATTGTATATGCTATTAGTTGGGCCTAACACCTAAAAGATAAAAATTAAAGGTTGTCTAACTAGATAAAAAAAGATTTAAAAGTAGCTGGGGAGTTGAACAAAGTCCACATGAAATTAGCTTAAATTATAAGGATCCATCAATTCATAGACATATAAGTGGTGGATATCCTAGATGTTTATGGCATTTTGTTAATTTAGGACTAGTTAAGGACACTAAATGGCTATGTGGTAATTGATTTCAACCACATGTGGCTACCTTATCATAGTATTCCCAACCAAATTAGGCTAGAACAAGAATACAATATATTTAATATGATCATTGAGTACAATAAGACAAATGTGATCCTCTATGAGGAATTCGAAATGGGAGTGTATTTATTGAACAAAGAGGACATAAAATAACACCCTCTCTATTAACATGTTCAATGTATAGCAAAGCCTAGTGATGGAAGAGTTGTGTTTATTAGATGAAGAAGACTTCTGTGAAACACTTGAGTTAGTATCCTTCTCGGATAGCACTTTCACATATTATAGCCCTAGATTTGAAAAATAAAACAAAATTGAAGGACATTTATGTTCTTCATAAATAAATCATAGCCATAGCACAACCAAGGATAATTAATTTAATGTGATTATTCATTAGGAGGTAAATGTGGTAGCAACACTACCCATATTGAAGACACCAGTGCTAACAACAACATTAGACTTGTGAAATTGAAATTTGATAATTCAAAGTCTACGAATTCATACGGTGCTAGGGTGGAATTAATTAACCCAAAATGGAATTTTATCTGGTGTCCAACCATCTTAAGTTCACTTACACTAATAATGTGTTTGAATACAAGACATTAGTCCATGGTCTCATGTTATCCCTTGGCAAGAAAGTAAAGAATATCAAAATAATTTGTGACTTTGAACTAGTAGATAATCAGGTGAGAATCCAATATTATTGTAATGACAAATGCTTATCCAAGTATTGAAATAGAGTCTAGATTTAAATCAAATAATTTTATGCCTTTGGCATATAAACATTACCCAAATATAATAATTATATAGCAGATATATTGGCCTCTACTTCACATACCATGGAACCTATTTCACATTAGAGAATGAAAATGATCTCAATAGAGTTAGTCTCTATCCTTCCACTTCAAGATAACACTAATAATATTCAAGTTATTAATGATGAACTACATATATTAGAACTCATCACCAATGCTAAATTGTTCGTAGATCAAATCATTGATGAGAATGGTTGAGAAGACTTAAAATTGGATGAGGATGAGATGATGAACCTAAATAAAATTAACATACCCAAAATAATGATCTCACTTTAATGATTATTCAATATGGACTAATAGGAGAATGAAAAGGAGTCCACCCATGTCAAAGGTATGAATAATGAACAATGCAACTTGGGTGTTGCAAATGAAGTGAATCACATGATTTTAGGCACCACTTGTACCCCATAAAATAAACATGATTTTTCAAAAACTCTTAAATAATTCAAGGACATGAATTCATGGAGTAATGAAGATGTCAAGGTCTTTATCACTTCCATTTTGACACACACTATTATTCTCAAGCTTGGATTCATGTCAGTTAGGAAAAGATAAAGGCCTATGAATCCATTATTAAACCCCTTAATTTTTAAATAAGTAAAAAAATTATTGGCAGTAAGGATCATCTTCTTGGTGAGACATTATATAAGGGTAGCAAAACTTGTATTGGTGAGGAAAAACAATGGGGAGATTAGATTATGTGTGATTTTTGTAACCTCAAAACATCTTTAGAAAAGGATAACTACCCCTTGAATTCATTAGATGAAGTATTTCATATTATAAATGGTGTCCAAATGATGGGTATTTAGGATATAATAATGTGGTGGTCAATTATAAAGATAGAATCAAGACAAATTACACTACCAATTGGGATACCTATGCATACAAAAAATGCATTTTGGATTGATAATTCAAGTGCCACCTTTAATATGGATATGGATGTTGCATTCAAATACTTAATGGGCAAGTTCATAGTTATGTATATGTTTGATCTTAAATTCTTATCCATAAGGAGATTATATCATATAAAAGACCTAAGGAAAATGATGTAGAGGTGTATAGATCATGAGATTTCATTAAATCCTAAGAAGTGTATATTAAAGGTAACAAAATATAAGATGTTAGGCCACATTATCTCTAAGAGGGGAAAATCTATAGATCTTGACAGAGTGGAGAAAATATTGAAGTCCCCACAACCTAGCACTAAGAAATAACTTAAGAGTTTCTTCAATAAGATCAACTTCTTAAGAAAATTTATCTTATGTTTTGTTGAGATAATAAAACCACTTAATACCATGCTAAAAAAGGATGCAAGGTTAGTTGGACTACTAAATAAAATTTGGCCTTTGAAAAAATGAAATCCACCATTGCAAACACACACGTATTCATCAACACAAATTACGTGTATCCCTTCTACCTTTATTCCTTTTCCTTAAAAAAAAAATATGGTTATTGTGTTGGCATAGAATATGGAGTTTGATGTCTTTTATGAGCATCCCAATCATAAATTCTAAACTTATATATTTCAAACTTTATAAAAAAGACTTTTATTTGTTCAAGGCTATTAAAAAGTTTAGGCATTATATTCTACGTAGTAAGGTGTTTGATATGGTACCTGATATGACCATGAAGGCCATTCTAATTCATAATGAATTATGAGGAAGACATGGTAAATAGGTGACCATACTCCAATATTTTAACCTAGAGATATAGTCAATGAATATTATCTAAGTTTAAGGACTCTATAACTCTATCATCAAGATTGATCCCCAAATCATTTATCAATAGTACTCTCTACATGACATCACATATGATTATTAGTGCACAAATATAGTCAGATATATACTAAATAATGAGTGTCTAAAGCACCTAAACTCCATGAAACATAAGGTGTTATTCATAATAAGTAGTCATTTCATTATCAAAACTAATATTATTTATAGGAAAAACCATGAAGGCATATAATTGATATGTCTAGATATAGAGGAAGTAGCTCTAGTAATCAAAGATTTTCATGGAAAATATGGAACTATTAATGGTTCAAAAATTATGATTGATCATCAAATATTATAAGTAGGCTAATATTGGCCACATATTTTCAAGGATGCTCATCTACATGTAAACAATTTCCATACCTGCCAAGTCACAACATCCTAGGAATGCACCCTAGATTTATCACTATTACCATTCATTGTGTCCCATCCCTTTGATAATTTAGTATTGGAGTTTGTGGGGGCATAATTTCCAGCTATTTTTCTATCCATTCATCCTTATAGTGACTAATTACTACATTAGTTGGAATCAAGCCCAACCATTCAATAATTGTACCACAAATGTAGTCATTCAATTCTTGGAGGAACACATTTTTTCAAGGTTTAATATGCCCACCAGACTAGTATGTGATAATGCCCATGCTTTTTCCTTGTAATTTAGTGAATGTGTGTATGACCATCATGGAACTCTTAAGTTTTCTTCAAATCGTCATCCAAAGGGTAATGGGTTGGTTGAATAAAAAAATAATATTTTTTTAAATATAATTAAAAATATTATAGGAAGAAACCTAAAAAATTGACATAATATGCTTAAATTTGATTTATGGTTGGATAGAGCTAGGATAAAGTCTTCTTTAGGGACCTCCCCCTATGAATTGGTATATGTCCAAGGTCCTATCTTCCTAACCAATCTAAATATCCATACCATGATTTTCACAAAAGAGTATATAGAAACTAATGATCCATAGAAGATCACCTCTTAAGCCTCATATAGTTATAATAAAAAAGAGATATAGCCTTATTGTACTTTAGTATACATTAAGAGGTAGTCAAATGTTAGTTTGAGAAAAGGGACAAAGTGAAGGCCTTATGGATCTTTTATCTGGTCCTCTTATGGGATAGGGATCATGAAAAAAATGGAAAACATGCAAAATTTGATGCATTATGGCTTGGTCCCTACCAACTTTATGAATTCCTAGGTGAGAATGAATTCTACCTAAGGTGTCTTACTAGTGAGGATGTCTCATTATCTGTTAATGGATAATTCTTCAACCACTAATTTTAGAATTGAGTGGCTTGGAAACCCCTATAAATAAAATATCCTATGCTTTCTATTTTTATTTCCTATCCCTTGTTTGTTAGCTTAGGTTTGATTCTATTTATTTTCTATTTTTTCTTCCTAGTTGGGTTTTTCCTAACTATTTTTTATCTTGAAGTCCCCCCATTGATCCAAATGAAGTAAAAGGCTATTGAAATATTAACATGAGTGGAACTCAATGAAATAATCAAAATTTTAGTTAAATAACTAGTGTAAATTGTTATTTTTTTCATTCATTTCTTGAATTTTGAAGGTCAATGATTCATAACAAAACTTATGAATTTACAACATCTATTTTCTTGTTCAAAACCATCTAAAAAACATTAAGAAATATCAAAATAAAAATGTAGCATTGCTTAAATTTAAGTTTGTATTAAGTCACCATGAACCTAATAATTTAATTTTACCCATGGCTTGGTCCCAAACCCTATATGGATGAATTGAAAAAAATATTTACAAAATAATTGAGCTAAAATGTAAAATCTAAAATTCTCCTCAAAAGGGTGATCTTGAAAGCCTTTGGCAAAGGCTTTCTAGCCTTATTGGTAGTGGATCAAGGCCTTTAGAATGGACCATATGTATCTCTCTTAGGGATATAAATCCATGGTTGGTAGTAGAGAAATGCCCAAGCAATTTCCCCTCAATCTAAATTATAAAATATTTTCCTTCAACAATTCTAACTTTATGAAAATTTGAATTACTGCGTGTAAATGTGAAGAAAATGAATAAATCACTTGATCACACACTTGGCTAGTTTTGGGTAGTATTTTGGATCAGTATGTCACTTATTCTTATAGACTTTAGTGCCTTTCAATTTAGGTTTATTCTGAGTAATTACTTATAGCTAATGTTTTTTCATCTTTTGAAATCTGAGATTATGGATTCTCGAGATACTTAGGGGTGTTTCCCAATAGGAGTTTCCATTTGTTTTTGTTTTCACAATATGCCCCATTTTAGACTAAAAATTGGGACCCTCTTCTTTTAATTTTAAGTCTAGTCTTATACTTTTTGAGGGTTCATTATGGTTGCCTATTCAAAATAACCTTCTTGAAAATGCATGTTCTACTAAATATTAAGTTTGAAACTTGAATGTGCTTCATTGCTTTAATTAAGTCTAAATAATTAAATTTTAATCATAAGTGCTAAAGTCTAATTCACATTTAGGATTGTTTTAATGTTAATGTCTAAATTTATATAAGTCTACTAAGTCTTAGCCTGTTGGTTTGCTTGTGTTTTAAAACACATTTGATAGCTTCCATTTAGACTATTTCATGTTAGGTTTATGTAAATTATCTAACTATTTCAAAATTTTCTACCTCTTTTCCTAGAATAAGGTCTATCCATTTATGGTTCATTTAGATTAAAAATGATTAAGAATTTGTATAGGTTCATTATTTTTCTTAGTCGTTGTTTATAAGATGGACTAAATGGGATTAAGATAGATAAAATGATTAAGTTATTTTATTATTATTTACTTAGTATTTTTTATATTTATTCATAGATATTTTAATTTGAAATTTTGTGGATTTTTTTTTCAAATTATTTAGTCATCGCTTTTTAAAAACCATATCATTAATTATGCCTTTGAATTTTGCACCCATAGGTTTTCTAAAAGACTGTAGGTATCTTAGTTGGAATTTTTGTTCTAAACAAAATTTCTGATGGCTTTAGAGAATTATTCAAGTCTTTTCTCTTTGGGAAAAATTTCATTAATTACATTGTATGTTATGTGTAAGGGTGTATTTTACATAGGTTTTGAATTCTTTTTTTGAAGACTTGGGTTTTGAGTATAAATATTTGTAAACAAAATTTTAGAGGGTCAAAATTGTAAAAGATTGGAAAGTACGAGCCTTAAGAAGACTAGGTACCTAAAGAAGCCCTTGGTGCCATGTGTTTTTCATCCAATAGTCCTAATAAATATACCCCATCCAAAGAATACTTTTAGTACTTAGCTAATTTCATGAAACTTTTCTATAGCCATAAGGAACCTTTCCACTTCTTCAAAAGATTTATCTAATTTTATTCAAGGTTGCTTAGTGAGGCAATGATATTAGTGATTCTCTACATTGGTGGATTAATGAGATGATGACACATGGAATAATCCCACTACTCCACTATGCTAGAGTTATTTATACCAATGTAATTCCTTTGAGCTATCAGGTTAGTGAGATGATGTCAAATGGTGAAATCTTGCTACTCCATAACCCTTGATTAGTCCATGTAGACTTTGTAGTTTTTCAAAACTAGAGCAAGCAAGATTGTGACTCATGGTGAAATCTCACCTCATGGTGGAAAGAACCATTAACATGTGAATCAATCCCTAATCCATGTAGAGAAAGAGAAATGATAAGCCATGTGGTAAGGACCCCATTGTAACTAAATGCACTCTGGTTATATAGCCCACAAAACATGATCTTAAATTGGATGGCCCATCCAGATGTCAAAACCATTAAGTGGTGTAGCTCTAATCACACAAGATGTGGGTAGTTATCTATCCCAATGCAATGTAAACTAAATTCCCCATTGGCATTCATTTTTTATTTTTTCCAACATGGTCCCTAATATTTTCATGATGTGGTAGAGTGGGATTGTCTCTGAATGGACCATGAGTGGGCATACCATGTTGATGATTGATACAACTACTCCTTGAGTGGGTGAATTTGAATATAAAACTCACTTCAAACTCTTGAGGAATGTCTATCTATTTAAAATAATATCTTGTGTAATAATAAATGATTTCTCTTTGTGGATTATGAAAAATAGACATACAAAACCATATATTTTCTTACTTTCTTAAACTAATATCTTCCCTTTTCTTATTTTAGCTTGTTATTACATAGTTGTTTTCTTAGTCTTTGATGATTTATGAATTTCAATATATTGTTAATATAAAGGATAATTCTAATAACTAAAATATTTTTAAGTCTATATGGTCATTATGTATGAATTTTTATGGTAGTAATACCATTCCTTCTTATAGTTTCTCTCCTTCCTAGACTCTTTCACCATCTTTACTTTGAGTTGTGTTAAGTCTCTATCAATTAAATATTGATCTTATGGGATTCATTTACTTAGATAATTATAGGTTCACTTATGTTTTCAATAATTTCTTTATCTATTTACCTTTAATCTTTTTCCCTTTTATTATAACAAATTTAATCTAGAAATATAGAAATTTGCATTGAATGGTTTATCTTGATTACTTTATAATTGTGTCAAAATTTTATCATTGTTATCACATTATTGAATTAGTAGACATGATAAAATAATGAAGGAAGTCATCTTATGAAATGAGATAAATCATAAAACCACATCTACTAAATACCTTAGTCTGAGTTAATTCTTTTATTTCAAATAATTAAAATAGGCTTCTTACATGGAATAGTTCACATCATCCAACTAAGTGAAGACCAACATACTAAGACCTAGTACATTTAAACCTTGGGAATGTATTTTCCTCATGGGGTCCCCTTTATTTCATGAGAGTCCAAGGATTAACAACACATTTACTTAATTGTTGGATCCATGTCAAAACCCAAATCAAAAACACTTATATGGATAGTGTCATCTGGGAATGGAGACCAAAAAAAAATGGAAAGGTGGATCAATTAATATTCCTAAAATGGACATGAGGTGATTTAACCATACATTTAACTATTTGAATCGTATAATCAAAATTGAAATGAAACTATTAGAGGTCATAAATTAATATGTGATATCATCTTGGCCCAAAATGTTGGTTTTTTAAAATTTATATTCTAAATCATGCACCAATAAATTGGCCTTGCACTTTTACCATAATTATTTACTATGTATTGAATATTTACATTGAATACTTATATTTAACTTGCTTCTATTCAATCCTCTTAGCCCTACTTGTATTCAATATTATTACTATTGAACCATTAATTAGGTAACCATATTGTTTATTAAATATGAATGTAAGATTAATATTTTATTAAAAATAATTTATTCATAATTATGGAGAGATAATAATATATTTAAATTAAATTTAAAGTATGTAATCAAAATATTTTTCATTTACTAGCATTATTCTACTTAAATTAATGGGGAACGCACTAGTAGTGATGCAATTCCATAATGTTTGGGGTTCTATCACACTAAATTGATGATATGTGTTTTGAAAATAAAATATAATTTGGTGATGTAAGGAAGAGAGGGTTGTGAAGTTATTAACTACAAATAAACTATTTCAAATTTAGGTTTGAGTCAACAAGAATCCATGGAGTCATTAAGGTCTATTTTATTCTCAATGTGGCATCAACAAAATACATAGATATGTTAGAACTTGTATTCCACTTTATATCTCCAAATTTACAACTTTATTTGTTCACAATATGATAACATAATAGGGATCATATGTTAAATATAAAATAAAATGGGCCTTTATGGACATTTGAATTTGTGGATTTCACATTAAACTATGACTAGGTTCATTACTCATGAAGATATCATGTACTATGTGGCATGAAATTAAAATTTACTGAGCCTTGGTTTAACACATATTTGAGTGGTCGTATATTTTCACAAACAAAAAAAATATATTCAACATTGATTTATAAAATCATTCAATCCATTGATGGATGTGTATGTGGGACAGATTCTTCTTGTACAACCAAGTAATGAAAATTTATAGATATGTATGGGAAGGGCAGATGGGGACATAAATTACCTTAGATTTAAAGGTGAAAATTTGGATAAAAGGGTGAGGTTTCAATATCTCAGACCTTTTATAATAGAATAAGGTGAAGAATTATATAGATATTATTTCATGTCTAATAAAACATGGATCAAATCAGACAAAATTAAACAAGACATTGAAGTGAAATGCATCATCTAGGCATACACCAAAAAAATGAAAATAAGGATAGATTAAGATCATAAAAAAGGAAACGAGACCATTTAATTATATATTTCATTACTCAAATAAGGTAATGAATACTTAAAGTTGAAAATATTGAAGATTATAAAATAATATGATATCATCTTGCCTTGAGATGTGTTTTTTTTAAAATTTATTTTTAGAATCATGTACCAATAAGTTAAACTTAAATTTGTACTATAATTTAGTATGAATTGAGGATTGATATTTATTTAATTGAATTATTTGTCATACATGTGGAATATTTACATTAAAACCTTAATAATGTACTATTATTTATTAAATATGAGTGGAAGATTAATCTTTATTTTTAGAATATTTTTTTCATAATTATCAAGCTAATAATATATTTCAATTAATGTCTAACTATGTAATAATTTATTTGTAAGTGTAATTATTATAATTATTCTACTTTATTTCATGGGATATGAGCAAGTAGATGTGCACCATAAATTTTGGGGTTCACATTTAACATGTTGACATTGTGTGTTGAGGATAAAAAATATAAAAGCAAGTTATCTTTCCTTCATATCAATGGATTCCATACACATTATTTATAAATAAATAAATATTAGCTAAACCATGTAAATCACATCAGTGTGGTTTTGAAGTGATTAATTATTTCACATAATATAATGGTATATAAAATGTGAACTTTTAAAAGTTTGGTTAATGTATGTGGTCACCACTTTGGATTTACAAGAACATGCCCATTATAAACAAGATAAGAATAAAATGAGCAATAGAGGCTATATTATTATCTTGGGTAGAATGGGCACATGTTGATTCTACACATTGAAATAAGAATAATGACCTATAAATTGATAATATGAGCAACAAAATCCTATGTTATTGTCTAGTGTAGAATGTGAATTTGCCCATTATACATAAGATAAGAATAATGATAAGTATGTTTTACAATGTTACACTGATATTTTAAAATATTTGATGTAAAGAAGTGATTGTTTAATATATGATAAAATTTAGATAAATATTAAATAGTACTATAATAAGTATAATTAGTCAATAGTATGACAACTATTGGGTTACATTATGTAAATTATTAGGACCCATTTCAGCTATTGGACCATCCTCAAATATTGGCCCATTTCCCCAAAATATGAATTTAAAGATGAAAAAATAGTTAAGATATAATTAGAATTTTATTCTACACTAGAATTTAGAATCCAATTATAGATATATTAGAATCTAATATCACACTATTTAAAATTAATAATAACAATGTTGGAATATGATACCCACTGGTTAAGAACTAATAATAGCAATATGGGATTCCAATTTCCATAATTATAAAAATAGAAATAATAATACAATAAATCTATATTTAATGAAATGAGGGCTTAATTAGATTATCTTATCCAATTCACCTAGGAGACAATTTACATGATTACTTGAGTCTCTAGCTTTGTCACTTAAGAATCTTGTGGAGTATCATCCCATATCTCTCCCTCCTCCTATATATTTTGATATGAGTTGACCTCTAGAAAAATGATATGATGTTAATATATAGTTTGGTTATTACCAAGGCCTTAGGAATTCCAAAAACATATGTTATAGCCTGAAACATAAGATCCAAGTTCTTATTTTTAACCAATAACTTACCTTTGATGATCTTACAAAGTATTTAGGGTCACAACCTAGTGAACATTAAAACTAAACGATATTTAATGACCAATTACAAGATCATTCTAATAATATTTCAAAAGTGAAAATTGCATGTAATGCACCTCCTTATCCACCATATTAAAATTACCCATTAGAAGTTATTAGAGGAAGTTATACACACAAAGTACCTCATATGGTTTAAAAACCTTCTATCTGATTTGATGATAGTGAAATTGTGGGTGATGACATGGATATTCATTATTTATCTATTTGAACATAGATTTATCATCAACCTATATAGTGTTATGATCAATAATGGTCTTATTGATAATGTATGTAGCATGATGTTACTTAAACTTTTTGCATATACACAGGATTATTTATACCCTTCAACCAAAATGTTTGAAGAAATCAATGGGACATCATTACATGTTATAGATGAGATTGGTTTACCTTTTCAACTTATTCCAACTAGTGGTTACTACATTTTTAAGTTATACCATATACGGGAGTCTTTTATATGTTATTGGGATGGATTTGGATACATAAACTCCATGCAATACCTTCCATAGTAAAGACATGTATTGAATACATTCATACCAACAAGGTAGTCATAATTTCTAGAATTCCATATGAACACCCACTTCAAGAAGAGAATTTTATTCCTAGATAGCTAATTATAAAACCTACTAAGGTTAATTATCAATAAAAGGGTAAGAAATAGGCAATACCCTTTCCTAGGTGGCCCACACTCAAGATAATATTTCACTAAAGATACATAATGGATTCCATGGAATCATAAACTAGACCTACATGGCCTACCTAGTTTATTAGAGCACATAAGTAGTTTCCAATTATAGCTTCACTAAGGAAACCATAGAGCAATACATAATGTGCTCCATGAACCCATACTCCTATTACTTATTTGTAACCACATAGTCTTATGAGACATTCCTAGAGCACCACAAATTCTACACTTATAGATATGAAACCCATAAACTCAAATTGGAAGTATCACCAGTTTGATGTACCATATTATTAATTTGGATCTTCTTATGAGCATCCCTTAGATAAGTTTATGGGCTAGTCTTTTATTTTTTAAATATTAAAAATATCTAAAATAATTAAATATTATAGAAAATTTTAAAAATAAATATTTAATAAAATAAAGAAACATTAATATAACTTCAAAAATACAAAAATATTTAGACTTCACATGTTTATTATCTCCTTGGAATCTATGTTTTTTACTTTATGTTATTAAATATCATATCATATCACATATATATATATATATATATATATATATATATATATATATATATAGACACACACACACACACACACATGTTTCATGCATAGTTCAGTTCGATATAGGCATATATTAGATACATGATACATGCACATATAGATATTGTACCTTTTCTCATCTTGTGTGACACACTAAATTAGTGACATCTACTTTCCTGATCATGATCAATACATGTTATATTATTTTTTGATCACCTTTCCATTATCATATTGATATTATATACTAAAATTTTCACATTCCTATACCCATAATTACATTTTTACATTCTACTTGATATTTCATATTATTTTAATTTTTTGGCTAACACATATATGTAGGTACTAGTATGACATGCTTATGTTGGTTGCTTATAACTAATTTATTAACATTTCCACTTCTTTGAGTGTCTTTTATTGCTTTCTATTATCTTGATTGTGGAAAATTTGAATATGTTCCTTGATTTTTGGCCCATGTGCCATTGTATGTTGATTTATTTTCATATTTAGATATTTCAATATGTCATTCCTTAGAGTATGCCACATTTGAACATGACCCTTGTTTGTGGTCTCCTTGGACCCATTTTGTGTGACATCAAGTGATAATATGTGTGTTCTTAATTATTTGTTGAGATTTTAATATTAATTTATTTACATTTCAATGATCCACATCATGCATCATAGGATTTTTTTTTTATCATATATTTTGAGTTTCATTGATATATCTACTTATACATGCTACTTTTATATGATATATGATTCGTACACAAATTATATAATTATCTTCTCTTTTTGAGGTAAGGTAACTACTGAATTACATTACCCTTACCTTGAAATGGAGGAGATATTAGTGTCATGGAGACATGAATCCACACATACATAGTTTACATAGTTGATAACATTTGATATAATTTACATGATTTAGATGTACATTTGGGTTTGAATCCTATACATATTGCATTGATTTTTATAGATTTGAGACAAAAATTATCAAATTTATGATAGATATTATACATAGTTATATATCAAATTTTACATTTTGAAATATACTTTGACTTCAGACACACTAGAAGTGCATATTCCTAGCAAGTGCACTAAAATTTTGAAATACATATTCAAATAAGTAGTCAAACTTATTTAGCAAGAATCATTATTTTGACCAGTAAACATTGTTTTGAGCCTTTCTTGTCTATAATAATTGGAAAATTTTATTAGTGTGGTTGATAACACAAATTAAATTTTTAATGTTGAGTTTTTTATACCACTTAACTTGGATTTCTTATACTATCACTTGATTTTTGTGATTAAGATTTAATTATCTCAATGGCCATGTCACAACACACCCTTACACTAGATTATGGTAATTATTATCTTATGACCCCCCTCTAAAAATATCAAAGATTAAGTTTTGAATCTCTCTTAGCTCTAGGGGTTCATAAAGAAGCATATTTACTAACCAAAGTACCAAAGGGAAACATGGTTACATCGACAAACATGTGTACTCCTTACTTGCTCTTTTTACTTTTAAAGCATTTCAGTTATCTCAAATTTCAGCTTATATGCATTGATTTATAATATAACATGTTCTTTCTTATAGTCATACATCATAAAAACACTCAAAGTGGGGTAAAGTAAAGGCAAGGTGTTTTTTACACATACAGGTATGCATTTGATTCTATTAAACTAATAATTTCATCCTTATGCATTAATAGATGGTGGAGAGTGTAAATTTAAATCCTAAAATATTATATATATATATATATATATATATATATATATATATATATATATATATATATATATATATATATATATGCATGTATGTATGTATGTGTGTGTGTGTGTGTGTGTGTGTGTGTGTGTGTGAATTCGTGCGTGTATCATATAAATAATTTACACTTGAAAAATACCTACCAGGGATCCACCCTTCAATTATAGACCTTATTTTTTTGAAAGGTTCACATTTTCCATATCATTGTGGCTACTTACTTAATTTCGGTTTAGTCTTGTCATTTTGATGACCCGTATCACCTATATGGTATAAAAAGATTCAAACGTTTTACATATACTTCACTATTAGTTTCAAATCCTTAGAAACCTCCTAGCCTATTAGACACTTGCATACTATATAGGGACACTTGCATCTAAACAAGTGTCCAAATTCTTATCTAGTTTCCATACCTAAAAAGATATCTAATTTTAAAATATTTAGAATCCTATGGGTTGACCCATTTACTTTATCCAAACCTTCCATGAGATATTTTAAAAAGGTGTGTAATAAATAAAGATCTATGCCTACCCATTACATATCTATAAAATACTAAGCAATCACCTATTCAAGATCATTATATAAATTGTACAAATAAGTTATACTACCCTATTACTTCCTATTTTCACATGACTCATAGAATTAATCATATCATAGGTCTAAATCACTCAAATAACAATCCATTAGTGATACTTTTCAAGTCACAAGATATATCATTTCATGACCTTACATATACCATGTTTCACCCTTATGCCCACACAATCCAACACTTAGGTGAAAATTACATAGTATGAGGCCCTATTTATAGTAGTGGATATGTAGGTAGTGATCATTGATAGAGGGGCCCTTGAGGTGAGCTAAAATTCTTGAGCCAAATAACATATTTTTTTCAAGGTACAAATACATTACATGAAGAGATGGGGTTCTGATCCATAAGTAGTCATCTAAAACATGTGTGTGAATAAAAATCAATATAAAGGCGATAGAAAATCCAAAAAATTCTAGGTGATCTCTTTGAAATAAAATGAATATTTCATATATTGGACATATATGTTTATATCAATACAACTTTGTCAATGTAAGTGTCCCAAGGGTGATGCAAGTGTCTAGGTCTCTATAAATAATGTTTATAGAATCTGATGAATGGGCTCTAATCTTGATCATGATTATTTACACCTCTACGTATATCAAATATGCCTACACATTAATATATAACACAAATATTATCTATTCTTGATGTTTTTATAAATTAAATTAGTATTTTAATGTAATTTTTAGATTTAGAATAACTCGATAATCTAATTCATAATATTTATTTATCTAAGATTTCAATTAATTAGTATGATTTATAGTAGTTTTATTCTTCTTTGTGTTCAAGTTATTCTATGCCTTAACCCTATCCCCACATTTATCAATTTAGGATTAAATTTTTGTATATTGTCTATGTATACCTTCATGTTTCAAGTATGCATTAAACTATTTAGAGACATATTCTCCTCCATTATAAAATTTGAATGCTTCAAAAATTTTACTTTTTTGATTCATAACTAATGCTTTCCATGAAAAAAAATTATAAAAACATCTTTATTTATTCTTTAGAATATAAAATCACATTTTCCAAGAATACTAATCTACTATCAAAATGAAATAAATATCTCTAGATACAATGTTAGTTTTCATAAGACTATGAGGATCTGTATGTAAAGAATCTAACATTTTGCCTTCTCTCTATGATCTACTATTAGGAAAAGGTTTCCTTATCTATTTATACAACTGAAATCATAAAAAACATATTTATTTTATTGAATGGATGTAATTCCATTCACCATTTGATTTTTACTCAATATATTCAGATATTGGTAACTAGGATGACCATAGCTTTCATGCCAAAGTGTACTAGTCTTATCAATTGTTGATTAAGAATATTGTTCTCTTGTTTTATGATAAAAATTTTTATGCATACCCATTTAACTTATACCAATAACAACTATTTAAACATTGAGTGTAGATACTTTACATTTTTTCCTTCAAACTTTACTACAAGTTATATATTTTTGGTGATTTCACTAATGGATAAAATATTTTTGTTCATGTCATGTAGTTATATAGAATTATAGAATGTGTATTTTTACTTATTATTAAATATGATTTTAACATCCCCACATACTTTAATATCATGTTTTCATCCATCACTTAAATAAACTGATTCATTACTACTATTATCTTCAATGAACCTTACATACCAATCTTGATGACATGTATAGTGTCATTATTTTCTTGATTTAAAGAACCAAGTGTGAGGATCGTTGGATTGGTTATATGATATTATAAAGGACAATTCAATAGATGATTCCACTTATTTTTATTTAGAAACATTAACATGTATATAATTTTTATTTTAATTAGCCACATCTTCTTGTTTCTTTCTAAAATATCTGTTAAAATGCCTTAGTTGCTTACAATAAAAACATTTCCATTTTTATTTATTTGATGCACTTACTAATTAGTTTTTAAAGAGTCCTTATTTTATGAAAATTAGTTTCCTTTGGATTTTTACCATGCCAAGAGGGCACTTTCTATAGATGTTGATGTTGAAACAATACAACATTCATATCTTCTTTTCCTATGCATAAGTGTTGACAACTTATCAAAGTCTAGTGTTTGCATCTTTGTAATCAAGTGTAATGACTCCATAAAGGAATCATATGATGGTGTAAAATTATGCATGACAAGAGAAATTATGTCTTGTTCATACATAATATTTTCCATCCCTTTTAAATGGTCACAAATGTATTTCAACTGTAATAAAAACTTAGAAATGGACCCACCTTCCTCCATTCTAGTGGAAAATAAAAAAATATTTTAATATAACACCTTTCAGGCTTTTGAAGTTTGGTATTTTATTGTAAGAAGTTTTTGTAACTTTGATATCATAAACATTTAAATGATATATTTAACATTGATTTATATTATAAAGGACACATAATTAACTATCATACAAAACACTACAATATGTAGATAGGTTAACATAAAAAGAAAACCTTTAAAATATAGCTAAATGGAGTTCATGCTAAAAATGAGAGATTTAACAACTAACCACCATAGTTTGTTTGAACCATAATTTTTTTTTTATTATTATCATAATAGTCCAATAATATAACCAAGATTATATATAATAAGTTAATTATTCTAATAATTATTTCAAAGAATCCTAAAGGACTATTCCTTGAGATGGTTTTATGATCTACAAGTACTACTAGTGAAAGCATTCAAACCTATAGTGGATCATTTACTAGCACATTTATCAATCAAAATCACTAAAAATATGTCATATGCACAAATTTAAAAGATTAAACAAGGAACCATGACCCCATGAATGAATATGTTTTGAGATAAAATAAAATATTGTCTAGAATTACAAATCTAATGGATGATAAATAGGTTAAAGATATCTTCAATCAAAGTTTACTTACCCCACTAAATAAGTCTATTGTATTTTAAAAGTTTAAATATTTTGATGACTTATGCGATATTTTTGGGATCAAGAGATGAAACTTATTTCATTGAACATGTTTAAGTATGTATCCAACATAGTAACTACATCAAACACCAAGTTTTGTATCAAACCAATCTATAAGTTAAAACTTATAGAGGGTAATAAAAAACAATAATAGTGCTTACTATAGTGTCACAAAAACCTATTTGACTCATTATTCGGTGGACCTAAGAGAATTTTAAAATGAATTGAGTCTTCAACTTTGCTCCTTAAGAAGCTAGTGGAGTGTCATCTCATATATCTCCCTCATTTCTTAGAGCTTGAAATGATTAAACCTATACGAAAAGGATATGATTAAAATGCTGATTGTGACCTTCACCAATGTGTTTAAAACTATATGAATATGTGTTACAAGCTAATCAAAATATAAAGACTTCATTCATGGTGAAAATATCAAATTTGTTGATTTACAAAAGGATTCAGCATCACAACATGGCAACCATTAAAACTAGAAGATAATCAATAATCTATTATAAAATCATTCAAAGGAAGCACTAGAAGTGAAAATTACACATAATGAAAACTATCCTACAACAGATTATGGACACCTATTATATGGTATTATTGGCACACTTAAATTCATGATAACTACTAAGAATAATAGGTTTTTTATTATATTTGATGATAGTGAAATTGTGAATGATGATTCAAATATTCACTCACTATTTATGTTGATGTGGTTTTTATACACACCACAAACAACATTTTCACCCTCTCATTTTAGGATTGATGATTAATCTCTCTAAGGCATGGGTTATAGTTATATGGTTTTCTATTAACCAAGTGGTGGAATAACAACATGTGACATACATACCATCTAGGGAAATTCACCCAAGTGATAAAATTAACATTTAAGAACATGCATTTACAATAATGTTATATTAAAATAATAATATCTCATAAAAAACATAAAAAGAGGAATGAGTAGGGAAGGAAAGAGGTTTTATAAACTAAAGTAGATGAAACCATTCTAAACTAGATCTTGTATTAGAGGTTGGATACGAAATAAAGAACTAATGGTTATTGCAATCTAATGTAAGAACACTAACAATCAAACATAGTCAAGAGTCCAAGGGAATAAGAATACAATATACTTTAGCATAATATAATCAAATGTTGTGTTTGTGAGAATATAATTTCACATATACAAGGGGAGATTATCATTATTAAAGAAAATCATTTAAATGAGTAATAACACAATATGAATAACTATATGAAAATAATACTCATCATAATGAAGAAAATAAGAATACTAGAATCATGTAACTTTTTCAATGTATCAATGTATTAGAATGCCAAATTAATTACCTATTGATGTGGGTTTTATGCACACCACATAAAATTTTTATGAGGTAGCCTCTAATGTTTTATTATTTATGAACAATACTCACTACAAGGCATGAGTTGTAGGGTATTGGGTTTTATAAACAACTTGTTTGTGGAATAGAGATGAGTGAGGTAGTTTATTTAGTATGGACTAGTTGGCTATAGATGAATCTAAATATACTTGAGATGGGTGGGAAAATTATGGTTATAATTTAAGGTGGTTAATAAAGCAAAATATAGTCAAAAATGAGTGAAAGGTAGGGCATTAAAAGACACTGATGGACCACACTAGATGAAACTTATCAAGACTAGCGCTTCAACTAGGTTGGATAAAAAATCATAGACCAATATTTGTTGTAGACTACTGTAACAAACCAACAATCAAATATGGTTAGGAGTCAAATATAACTAAAATAAATCATACTCAAACACATGAAATCAAAGGTTGTCATATTTTTTTATATTGCAATAACACATCTTCAAGGGGGATTATGATTTATATGTCATCATATTAGCTATAGATTAATATGAATGAATTATATAAAATAGATAAAGCATAAACAAACAAAATAATAAGAAACTATAATGATATACCTTATTACATAATCCACAAGTTGGAGACGAATAAGCTTTTGCACATCTAGACTAAAATTATAGAATTTTAATCTTAACAAACAAAAATTTCCTCTTTTTGGGAAAGAGGGACTGGGACGATACAAGTATAAATATATTGGGATGGGAAAGGTCTCATCTCTCAAGTGAAATCTAAAAATACATTTACAAAATAGGAATCACATCCAAACCTCATGCAAAGGATGTATGTATAACAATCAACCCAAAATATAATTTCACGATTAAAAATACAATATATACATGCAACATAAATTTAGAACTAAAGTTATAAATTAAAAAATATATAAAAGTACATAATTATATTTATCAAAGTGATGATGTGGCACCACTAGCCAAATAAGATGAAAAATTGATAGATAGAGGAGCTGAAGTAGCCACTAAAAATTCAAATGTAGTTAGAGAAATTATGAGTGGTATGTAACCATGATTGATCTGTGTCTACACTAGTGTGTATCTCAGAGACTGATTAATCTGAATAGGTTGATAAAATGGCCCTTCTACTTAATTTTATATTTGGCCACTTCCATCTATAGCTATAATACATGGTTTGCCTTGAAATTTATACTAATGGTCTAAAAATCAAGTATTGGACTCTTCAACAGCTGTGAAAGCATGCTCAACAACTTCTAGTGTAAAATAAATGTAGATTTGAATTTTACATGCAATGTCTTGGCTCTAATAATGTAATACCTAAAAAAATCAACTAGTTTTACAATTTTATCATTTGTTCTATATTTAGACACCTAAAATTGGCTACTGATAACCTCCAATCAGGATTTTGCTCAATTTCCACCCAAAATGTACAATTTGGCCTAAAAACACTAAAACACACTAAATGATGTGAAAATAACAAATTCAAGTGTCAATTTTGGCTAGGGTATCCCTAAATGGGGTAATGCAATTTATGGGCCAACTAACTTTGATCAGATCATTTTCAATCAAAATGCCAATTTTGTACCTAGGTGCTCTAGATTACTCTTTCCTATAAAATCTCTTGCATGGGACATGTACCTTTATTATTTATTGTTAGTAACATCCTAAATGGGAATATGGATCCAATGCATCTGACATCACCTTTCAATTCCAATCCAATCAAAATTTGGACCAATAACAAGGCATTTTGATCAATTTAAGTAATTTGTGCACAAAGTGCTTAAACATGCTTAAGATCTAATTAACCCAAATCAAGGCCTAATTAAGAATTCCATGGAAAATTATTGAATACTTTTTCTAGAAATGAATATTGAATATTCACATCATCAGGTGATCTCATGTCTTGGGAAGACATCCCTAGGCCATTAATGCCATAAATATCAAGATTCATACCCTCCATGCCTCATCAATGCCTTCTATGATGCCCTCCATACCTCTTAATTTCCACTTATTACAATTCCATGATGAGGATAATTAAAAATTTAATTCCAAATATTAAATTAATCCTCAACCACACATCTCAATCTTAGGATGGATGGTTTAGATTGATTCAAGACATTATCAAAAATCTATAAATAGAGAGGCCATCAACATCATTTCTAAGCTATTTTGGTGCAAACTTATAATTCATAAATATTTTCAAGGAGATATTGAAATTAGTGTTACCATGCCAAACTGATTCCAATCTAAGCCAAGCCATAAGCCAAAGGTGCCAAGGAGAGATGGAGGTAGCTAGGCTTCCATTACCAAGGACTTTATGAGCACAAAACTGAGCAAGCCACTACTACAAAAGACATTTGGATCATCCAAGGAAGGTGAGAGAATTATTGTGTTTTATTCCTTAATTTTTAGTTGGGTTTGTCATTTATTTTTGTTAACTAAGCTCTCCCTAGTGTCTAGGCCTAGAAATGTTATGCTATTAGTGTGTTTCTTTCATTTTTTTCATTTTGGAACTAACACCATACCAACCATCCTCTCTTAAGTCAAATTCCTATATAACATATGGCATGCTCAATGGGAATAAATGCATCTCACACCTGAAGAATCTCATTTTGCAACTTTAAAATATTCATTTAGACCCTTAAAACTCTTGTAAATTAATTTTTTAACTTTATTTACCATTTTTTGTTTGTCATAGTTTTACATAGTAATCGATGTCAGTAAGACTGACATTAGTTACATATCTTAACTGACATCAATTAGCAAAACCAATATTAGTTGTATACCTATCTTTGGTCACATTGGTATAAATTATGTTGGTTGGATAACTGACATCGATTAGAAAATGTCACCATTGTTAGTTATCTAAATCAACATCAGTCACTATGTTTTTCTTAAAACATAGACTCAATATCTCTTTTTATAAAGTTCATTATTTCAAATGAAAAAGAGATTCAAAGTTAAATGACATGCTAACATTTTTAATGCAAGACCAAGCTTGACATTTGACAAAAAAAAAGTTTAGATCACCTTTTGCATGCTTAAAAATCAGTTAGGAACTTTGTTTTGTTGTTTAAATTTTTTAGATGTTTATGATGAATTCTTTGAAAGTTTTCAACTAAGACCAAGGGGTCAAAAGAAGACCACTTCATTTTCATTTGGGCTTAAAATTGAACACACTTGTCAATTTTTGTTTGCAATAGTTGTTTAGATTAACTCTTTATTTGGTAAAAAGAGGAATGTTGCATGTATGCTCTTCCATTTGTCCCCTATAGGGAAGCCTTGGAATCAAAATCACCATTCCTATTACAAATAGCCTAGTCCAAGGCTTAGAAAGAAATTCATCTAAATCACTCCCCAAAAACTCATCAAAGTTTGGGTGACCTTTGAAAATGACCCTAAAGTCTTTATACTTTCATTCTTCCTTTATTTTTATGTAAACTTGGCTTACGAGGGGGACTTCATCACCTCCCATAAGTTATTTAGGGAATCTTTGACCTGGGGTTTCATCTCCTAGCACTAACTTCATTTAGTTCCTTTGGAGTTACACATGAAATGTAGTGGCACTTTGGATATCACATTACACTGAGAAAATAATAGGATGTAGTGGTTGCCAAAAAGACTAGACCTTTTTGCAAAAAGCCAAGTGATATTGACACAAAATCCATGTTTTTCTTTTGCCTTATTTGGCATGAAAGTCGTTGTGTAATTTATTCCCCTAGATCATTCAAAACCTTGTTAGATCTTAGACAAATCCTCACTTGCCATGGAAGTATTATTGGTACAAGGTGCACCTCAAGGTCCATGTCACAGTACTATCATTTTAGAGAAGGTGGGGTGTAAAAACCCTACTATATAGTGTGAATTTACTTTTGGATGAACACTTAAAATCCTCTCAAATGATGTATATTGATCGATTCCAATAATACCAAGCAACCTTGTCAGTTTAGGATCTAAGGGTGATTAATTAGTTGGTCTTATCCTAGATTAAAAGTCTTGTTTGAAGTCAAAACTTGGTGTAAACAAACAATCCAAACCAAACACATAGTCCAAATTTTTCTTTAAATAAAGAGGTGTTATTATGCCCATGTCAGATCATATATTTTTCTTGTTCAAAGGTGTTAGGTTGTGGAGCTAAAAGTTTCACTGATGCAAACAAGGGAGGACATTGCTGAGTGTCACAGACACCGGCATCAGTTAGGCCAACTGACATCAGTAGGGTGTAGACAGAAGAGCAACCAACGTCGATTAGAGATCGGCCAGCATCGGTCACCTCTAGGTAGATAGGGACTGATGTCAATCACCTATGTAGTTCAGAACTACCAATTCATGGATAGTTAGTTAACGAACTGAGTGTTTGCATGTTGAGAGGCTAATTTTAGTCTTGGGCTATAGATCTAATTATTGTAATTAGGTGTCTAATTATTGTTTGCATGAGATCTATATAATAGACTCATGGGCTGTATTGTAATTTGTTCTAGTTTGAGTTGAGCAAAGTTAGCTCCTTTTGTGTGTGAAGTGAGCAAGGGTGTTCCTCCTAGTTCCACAGGGGTGCCAAGTGTGTATGATCACGTTGGTCTGCAGGTGTGCTAAATCAGGGAGAAGATCCATCGGGGTACTGGTTTGGAGAATCATAAGGACTTGGTGAGGCAAGGACAAGGGTTCTTCAGGGTGTAGAGAGATCTACATGGTGTGTGTGTGTGAGGTTAAAGGAGATCTATAGGTGATAGCGGGATCAAAGGTGACAACAACACATCAGAGAGCAAGAGAGGAAGGCAAGGGAGTTCCTTCCATAAGTAAGATCATTTGAGTTGCAAGTTATTCCAAGTTTAGGGGAGATCTACTTGGAGTACATTGAGTACTTGGAGTGCATGGAACACTTGTGGAGTGCGTGGAGCACTTGGGTACTGATAGTAGTGGATACTGACTGGTTGGAGGTGAACACCAGCTCTGTGTTTGAGTTATGTGTTGGGACCATAAGAGAGAGAGCTTTGAGGAAAGAAGTACTGTACACTTGAGGTGTGGGAAGCCTCTGAGAGGTGTGGAGAAGAAGTGGCATCTTATTTATTGTATTCTTTTCTGGATGAGTATTAATATAGTTGTGTATTGTCTCTCATATTCTGTGTTGTTTTTGGTTTCTAGTTACTTGTGATTCTGGTTAATTTTACATATTAATTTGCTTGTGCATGGTAATCAATTGTGCTTCTGTATTTCCAAACAAGTGCTATCAGAGCTAAGGTTGTAGGGAGCAGGTTTTGTGTTTGGTTACAAGTCAGTCTCAGGGGTTTCCGATTGAGTGGGAGTATAGCAATGGTAGAAAAATGTAAGCTATGAATGGAGAAATTGAATAGCACGAATGGTCACTTACGGTGTTATGGAGAGAAATATTAGGTAGATAAAGATTGTTGGTTGGTAGTAGATTAGCATGAAGAAGCAGATGTTGTAGGTGTTGTTGCACAGGATGCTCTAGATAAAGTTGAATCTTGGTTAATAGATTTTGTTGCCTCTTTCCATGTAGCCCCAAGTAGAGGGGTTGGTGAGCCTTGTCAGATTATTGGCAAAGGGGAAGTGAAGCTGAAATTGTAGGCAGCCAAAGGTCATGTAGGTCCCAGTTCTGAAGATAAGGCTAATTGCTTCAGGAAAGTTGGGTGATGAGAGATGCACAAGAACTCTCACAATAGCTGCACTTGAATTAGTTGGTGGTAAGAAAGTAGGTACTCTTTATCTACTTGCTTATATTATTGATTCTTCTTTTGTTGCAGAGACGTGGCTTTGTAGGCTTGATCACATGAGCAAGAAGGAGATGCACATTCTTAACAGGGAGTCAGATGTCTTTGAGAGACTTAAAAACTAGAAAGCCTTAGTGTTTACGGAGGAGATGGCAGACAAAGATCAGTGGAGAAGGCTGAGTAACTTTGAGCAGAGTAGTTTGGACAGGGATTTGATTCAAAGAAAGCTCATGGGTAAAAATTCATCACTCACAGGCGAACACAGGTACCGGCATTGATCAAGAGGAACTAGCTTCGAACAGACAGGCATCGATGTTGGTCATGTGCAGAGCAGAGCCAGTGATGTCAGGCAGGGTAAGACTAACATCAACGATAGTAAGACCGACATTAGTCATGAGGACCAACATTGGTAGCAAGTAGACACTGACGTTAGTTGGGTTAGTAGTCAGGACAAGTGCATGGAACTGAAGTCGATCGGATGCAGACTGTGTGGTGACCGATGTCGGTCACTGTAATAGATTTTGGGTAGATAGCAAGCTGTCATGGAGTCTCAAACACCCATATGGAGGACTGAAGGAGTAAGTAAGCCTCAAATTTGTTGTTCCTCTTCTTTATACTCGTTGCTCACTGCAGAGCAAGAAGGATCTAGGAAATAGTGGGAGCATGGCATGGATTAGAATGCAGAACCAAATGAGAGATTTGGTAGGGTTGCCAGTCAAAAGAAAACACTGAGAGATGAATGGATACCTTAGTTAAAGAATAGAGAGAATGGAAATGTGAGATGGAAGGCCAGGTCATATGGTCTTGAGGAAGCTGTATGACAGTGGTACAGGGCTGACAGGTGGTACTAGGTGGATGACAAAGCAAGGCTTTAGTCAATGTCAATATAACCATTTTATTTGTCTTACCAAGTGGATGATGGTCGCAACATTATCCTATTATTATATGTGGAAGATGAGCTTGGTGCAGGTTTAGACATACAGGGTTTTGCTAAGCTAAGGGTAAGGTTAGTTCAGTGGCATGTCATGAGGAATTTGGAGGCAGCAAAATTCTTTGGCATGAGAGACATGGAAGATCACATGTTGATTTTGTCTCCAGTGGGAGCTGATGTGATTCAAGTGTTAGTGAGGTTCAATACGTAGGATGTAGAACCGGAGCACACCAAGGGCTGGACAGTTCAGTGTCTGAATCACATGAGGTCTGGTATAGACCTGAGTTTGCCCAAGCAGTGGGTACTGTCAGAGATTTAGGAGCCAATTTAGGGAAGTGGGTTCTCAGGTATTTGAGAGGGACCAGTAGTAGGGATTCATGCTATGCAGGGTCAGGACTTCACTACATGGGTTTGTAGGTTTGAATGTGGTAGGGTACTCGAATGATAGGAGGTGCACCATAGGTTTTATGGTGGGTGGTCTTCAAGGTTGAGCTTGAAGAGGGATACAAGCTAGGAAATAGATTAGACAAGGTACAAGTATAGGTACAATGTAACTATTTATCTCTAAGTGGGAGATTGTTAGGTTGTGGAGCTAAAAGTTTCACTGATGCAAACATGAGAGGAGGTTGCTGAGTGTCACAGACACCGACATCGATCAGGCCAACTGACGTTAGTAGGGTGTAGATAGAAGAGCAACCAATGTTGATCAAAGATAGGCCAGCATCAGTCACCTCCAGGTAGATAGGGACCGACATCGATCACCTGTGTGGTTCAGAACTGCCAGTTCATGAACAGTTAGTTAATGAACTGAGTGTTTGCATGTTGAGAGGCTAATTTTAGTCTTGGACTATAGATCTAATTATTGTAATTAGGTGTCTAATTATTGTTTGCATGATATCTATATAATAGACTCATGGGCTATATTGTAATTTGTTCTAGTTTGAGTTGAGCAAAGTTAGCTCCTTTTGTGTGTGAAGTGAGCAAGGGTGTTCCTCCTAGTTCCACAGGGGTGCTGAGTGTGTATGATCAGGTTGGTCTATAGGTGTGCTAGATCAGGGAGAAGATCCACCGAGGTACTAGTTTGGAGAATCATAAGGACTTGGTGAGGCAAGGACAAGGGTTCTTCATGATGTAGAGAGATCTACATGGTGTGTCTATGCGAGGTCAAAGGAGATCTGTAGGTGACAGTGGGATCAAAGGTGACAGAAACACATCATAGAGAAAGAGAGGAAGGAAAGGGAGTTCCTTCCATAAGTAAGATCATTTGAGTTGTAGGTTGTTGCAAGTTTAGGGGAGATTTACTTGGAGTACATTGAGTACTTGGAGTGCATGGAGAACTTGTGGAGTGCGTGGAGCACTTGGGTACTGGCAGTAGTGGATACTGACAGGTTAGAGGTGAACACCAACTCTGTGTTTGAGTTGTGTGTTGGGACCGTAAGAGAGAGAGATTTGAGGAAAGAAGTAATATACACTTGAGGTGTGGGAAGCCTCTGAGAGGTGTGGAGAAGAATTGGCATCTTTTTTATTGTATTCTTTTCTTGATGAGTATTAATACAATTGTGTATTATCTCTCATATTCTGTGTTGTTTTTAGTTTCTAGTTACTTGTGATTTTGGTTAATTCTGCATATTAAGTTGCTTGTGCATGGTAATCAATTGTGCTTCCGTATTTCCCAACAAAAGGTTCATCAAAAGCTTGAGAGTCATATCATTCACTTTGGCATAGTTATGTTACCCAATTGAGTCTAGAACTTTACCAAAGTTGTTTAAGTCCTTCACTCATAATATAAATTTGAAATTGCACCTTTAGAAGTTCATAGGGTTGATGTGTTAAGTGGGTTCACCATTTTTAATAAACTTGAGGGAGCTTAGGTTAATTTCCAATTTTGGCTGAAGGTTATGTAAGACTCGTAATCATTTTCATCACTTAATAGACTTAAGACATTTTGTGCTAAACACTTTCACTTTAAGTCTATGCACCACAACATTTTGAGTTAAGAAAAGTAGTGTTATGTTATCAAAATTGTGGGAAAACATCTTTACCTTAGAGAGTTTTTGAAACAAACTTTTTTCTCACACCTTTTGGGTAGTATAGGATCATTATGCTGCCCAAAAAATTTAAATTATTGTTTCATAGACCCTCTTGCATAGATTTCCAAATGTGTCCCTACATTTTTTGACTAATCCAAGTGTACTTTTATGATATTTTCTCCAAAAAAGATATACTGTTCACTTTTGTCTAGCTTTTTTGTCAAAAAAACCATGTTTTATATCATTTTCATGAGAAAATAAACTATCTCTAAAAGTGCCTTTTGTTTCATACCTTATACCTAGTTGATAAATTTCATGTTGAAGAATCAAATGCCTAGTGTTTATTAAAAGTGTTTCAAATATGGTGGATTAAAACTTACATCTATTTTCAAAGTATAGTTTTTGACACCATTTCCCCAAGAGTCCTAGCACATGGCTTGTTTGAGCCTAGATTTTAATGCCACGTTTGGCTAAAAGATATAGCAAATTTTAAATTCCTAGATTAGATTGATTTGAAACACTTTGACCTTAGTGTTTGGAATTTTGATATTTGTTCCATTTCCTTGCTTCTCTTTGTGTGAGCAATGAAATGTTAGATACTTCACACTAGCTTGGTTCCTCACAAAACTTTGCATAAAACTTTTGATCCTTTTGATGAATATAGATCAAGTTGGAACATCATCTATTTTAGACATTTTACTTTTTAGATTTTGTAGAAATCTTTTTCCTTTTATCTTAAAATCATTGATTATAGATCCCAACATGTATTCCTACACTCATAATGGACTCATGTAAAATCCAAGGATTAGTAATGTAGTTACACAGGAAGAAATGGTGCAAGACCCCTATGCAGATAATATTGATTATGAGATGGATTCTTATCCCTATTATAATACTCAATTATGGGTACAAAGCCAAGATCTATTGGTTAACTATCTGGTTAACACACCACCTTATTCAAAACAAGATAAAGAGCAAACCACACAATACCTAGGTATACCTATAGTGGATGAGCTAGTAATTCAATAATCATATTATACTAATATGACTTTCACCTATCATCCATTTTTGTTTGAGTGACATTTGTTAAAAAATAAAGATGAGATTTTGATTAGATCCATAGAGGTAGGGGCCAAGTTTCTAGTAGACTTCCCCCATGAAAATTCACCAAGTCTAGTAAGAGGGCCCCATAATATCATTTACGATCAACATGCTTTTTCTAGTAATCGTATGGCTTCAGTCCAAACAACGTACCAAGACCCTAATATATCTAATTAAGGTAAAAACATCATGGAAGACCACTTTAACCAAATGTAGACATCATATAAAACCTACCTAAATCTAGCACATGATTTCAATCAGATGAACATGCTAACTAAGCCTCTCATTGAATTAGTACCTTCAACAGGAGCATTGATAGAGTTAAATGGAAAATAAAATCTAAATTTTGACCCATTTATATAAACCACTTCGATAGATAAATTGATGCATATGACTGTTATTGGAGAAGCAACCTCTACACAGAATAGTGAGCCAAACATAGTAGACAATGTACAACCAACATCCAATCCTAATCATAGTGGTACTAACACATAAAAAACTAGCCAACAAAATGTGCATATAGTTCATCCCATGAGTAGATCATTATACCAAGGAATAGTAATTTTTATACACCAACCTCAACCTACTACTTCTTCAAGTATATAACCTATAGTATTAGGTAATCAAACAATGGCTAATGTCACACCTCAATGATAGAATGCAATGACCTTACTCCTCCTCAACAAATAAAAAGTAGTATTACACAACATCAGACACAATTTAGTGTATCAATGTAATAAAGAATAAAAACATTGCCACCTTAATTAGGGGCAACAAATGTTCTACCTCACTAGGTAACACCAAACATATCTATTCAATCATAGACTAATATGCCAATTTAAGACCAAGCAATGAGTAGTCAATAACATGTAAATATTGGTCAATGATAGATTCCAAATCTACAACATACTTTCACTTCCTCATAGGGATTCATGCAACAAGGAGGTCACCCTATTTCTCAGGTACATACTAGACAACCGTTGGTTCAAAATGTGCCACAAATCTAGAGATAGGGTCTTGGTCAATAAGTTCCCACTCAACAACAAGGTTTAATTAGTCTGTTTCTTGTCCCTTTTCAGCCACAACAAGCATATTATAGTTATATCCATTTGTCCCAACCAAAAAGGCCTCCAAGTCAAACCTTTATCGCCAATCCAAACCAGAATATCACACAACCAATTGTGCAATTTCAAGTACATCATAATCCATGCATGTGTAATCCTAGTCCATTCCCCAACCAAACCAGTATACCTCAATAAGTATCTCCATCATTCCCTGGTAAATGTGTCCCACTTTTGACCTCCCAACCATCTATCCAAATCAATATTCTCCCTCAAACCAATATTCCTTTTAGTTTCCTATCCTAAGAATTGCAACAGATGAAGGATGCAATTGTTGCCATTCAAGATGGTAAATAGATTAAAAATTTTAAATTGGATGATGTATTTTCTTACCCATATAACATGGAGTATTTATAGATACCATTTCCTCTAGGATACAAACCGCCAAAATTCAATAAATACAAAGGGAAAGGTGACCCTAAGGCTCATTTGACCAAATTTTTTATCTCATGTCAACTAGTGCCATATAGTGACATATACCTTTTTATATTGTTCTCAAAGAGCTTGGATGGACAAGCCTTGGATTGGTTCTTAAAGTTTCCAAAAAATTCAATAATGGATTTTGATGATATTTTTGATATGTTTGTGCATCGCTTTTCCTATAATATTGAGCATGAGATTTCATTAGTGGACTTAACAAAAGCAAAGCAAATAGTTGGTGAGAGTTTTGTAAGTTACTTACAGTGATGGAGAGCCCTTGCAAGTAGTCTCACCCATAGTTTACTAGATAAATAATTAGCCACTATGTTTACCAAAAATTTGCATAGTGAGATAGCTCATCATTTGGAACTATAATGTGCACATACTTTCAAGGAAATCATCAACAAAGGCTTGTTGATTGAGTGAGTGCTCATCAATAAAGGATTTATAAATATTAATTCAACTAATCAAAATCAAGGTAAAATCAATGAAATGGCCAATATCCCATTCAAGCGCCAGGATCACAATTGGCATAGGCCAATAGCCATAAAATATCAAAGCAATTAAATTATAATAAGAATGTTGTGGGAAATGGAGTAACTAAATCTTGTCCTGTAAAAATGGTGCAAACATAATCTACACCACCTTTTCAGCTTACTCCTACCCAACAATTTCTCTAACCAATATCACAAGTACAATAACCAAGACCTACATAATAAATACAACAATCATTACCATTGCAAACCCCTCCTCTTTGAAGAACCATTCTTGCACATCTTGTCTTTAGTGACCTAGGAGAACCTATTGAGTCTATATTTCACAAGCTTGTTGGTTCTAATATAATTAGTTGGCGTATACAAAATCATTATCCATAAGGCATTCTTTATCCTGATTGGTACCATGAAAATGAATTATGTGACTATCATTGGGTCAACAGGCATAATCTAAGAAGATGTGTCCAAATCAAGCATTTAATTGAGAATATGATAGAGAATGGGGAGATAACATTAGATAATGGTTCTTACACTTCCAATAAAACTATTTTGATTTATCAAAAACCTTTCTCTGACATAATAATCAGCAACAACAACAACAATGGCTAGTGCAACAACAATAGCTAGTGCAATAGCAAAATCAATAGTGTCAAAATTAAAGGCCAAACTAGAAAAATAAAAAAATCAGTAACAAAGCCCATAATGATAGAAAAATGGAAAAAACCAAGGTCAAAATGGTAATAACCAATAAACCAACCATGCAGTTTCACATGACTACAATAGGGTTGTATGTCATACTGTAGGGGGTAACATTAATACCCTTTCCATTAATCCTAGGCCAACCACTAATCAACCTAGGCCATTGCTAAAAAAAATTCATCCAAATTATATGGATAATCCTTCTTTGACCTAGGAATTCATACAGACAAACCAACAAGCCAGGACTTCCCCTTTTAGACCTTATATCGATAACTCATCCTTGCCAAGTGACCACATGTATTTGCATCGACAACTGAGACTTGTCCTGTCTGGTCCCACACCATTTCCAATAACTCTAGCAATAATGGTCCAATATTTAATCTTGATTATGAAATCATAACTCAAAGGTTGAATATTAATATCCTAGGCCCACAACCATCTACCACTTTTCATGTCATTCAACTAACCATTTAACCTTAGAATAAACCATTCACTATTGACCAAGACAAGAAGTTTGATATTGTGGAACAATTACAAAATACACTAGCACAAATTCTTATTTTAGATTTGTTGAAAATGTTAATAATGCATAAGAACATCTTGAATGAGTTTTTTACCCAATCCACTATTAATAGTGACATATCCCTTGATAAATTCCAAGCTTTGGTTGGACACCTAGCCCTAGCCCAACAAGTTACATTCAACCAAAGTGATATGTCTTCTCTTCACCCGATCCATAATAATCCATTATACATAGAAGTTTATATAAAGTGGCATAAAGTGAAATGTGACCTTATATACAATGGATCTAGCCTCAATATAGTGTCTCTAAAGATCATTAAGCTTTTTGGGTACACAATGGCAAATCTCTAACCAAAAACAATAACCATCAAAGCCTATGATAATCAGGAAAGAGAATCACAATGCACCATTAGTTTTCTAGTTATCAATGGTATTTTGAACCATGATACACTTTGACATGTGCTTGATCTTGAGTTATCATACAATATGCTTCTAGGAAGGCCTTGGTTACATGAGATTTGTGTAGTCCTGTCAACATTGCACTAATGTATCGAGTTTTCCCTCTCATGGATGGAAGTGAATATCCCAGGAGATTACACCCACATGAGCACTACAAACATCTTGAGGCTGAATTTCAAAGCTAAAATTATTAGTATGGCATGAATCCAAGTTCCAAATAGGATAAGGGAGAGGCTATACTTATTAATCCTTCACCAAATAATTGCATAGATTCAAATACCTTGGATTCCATTTCTCACATGCCACCTCCTGAAGATTCTAATCATTTCACCATTTTAGATAATGGACCAAGAGAGTATGTGACCCATGATACATTTCATATTTCCAATCTTCTTCAGAATCCAAAAACCTTGGCTGACCTAAAGTCACCCCACATATGCATTAGAAATGAAAGATAAAAGATAAGGGACCTGTCACATTTTTACTAGCATCTAACCTAGAGCAAGACCCTCTTGAAGGGGATGAATCATGGTTACACAATGAGAAGCAAGCTGATTTTTATAAAAATGCAAAGTATCTTATTACTAATAAGATCAAGGTACATCACAATTATGAAGGAAGAGGCCTCAAAATGAATCAACAAGTAACCATGGAGCCAATTTCCATGACTAAGTATGAAAGACCTTATGGAATTAGATTTAAACCTCCTAAGGGTGACCCCACATATCGTATTCAAACTCCATAATGAGTGACTAGTGATGATGATGATGACAGTGAAGTAGAGTTTCATCATTACCTCACCTTTGAAAACCTAGTTTAAATCAACATGTTTGATAACAACACAATTTGTACCCTTACCATGGCCATTAATCACAATCATTTTCCATTATATTATCCCCAACTGATAGATTAGGACCAACAAGAATTTAGTCGACTAATTGGTGAGTTCTAGAATGATGAGGCATTCGGTGACTTTTTAGGCCTAAGAGACAACATTTTGTTGGGAGATCACAAATCAAGATTCTCAATCACATTGGATCCTATAGCCTATTTTTGAGAGCAAGTAAACACCCTTAGCCAAAAATAGATAAGTAAAACATTGATGTCCCAAAGTGAAAACCTCTTTCAGACACTTTCTAACTAGGGAAAAAGTAAAGATAAAGGCCAGTCTAGTGGTGAAAACCTATTTCAATCACAATTAAATGGGGATGTTCATTATTCTTTGAATTAGACCAAGAGACCACCAAAATTGGACTTGTCTATAGATCTAGGTTTATCTTTGAGCAACAAGAAGCATTTGATCATTTTTTCAATATTTTTTGACTATTTTTGTTACATGGCTAGATCTCCCAATAGGGGACTCAGATTCATCATGCCTCAGAGAATTTGAAGAGTAATTCCTAACATAGGACCTTAACATAATTCAATATTTCAAGTCATTGCCTACTATCCTATAAGATGGTTCAACCCTTCTAGTTAAATATATAATAGAGATAAATATTGAAACTCCATCAAACCTAAAATAGATAAAATTAGGAGCATCCCTCACTGAGGAGGAACATGACATATTTATAGCTTTGTTGAGAGAATTTGTTGATATTTTTGCATGGGCCTATTTTGACATGCCAAGTTTGGAGCCCACCTTGGTTCTACACCACCTTGTGGTTAATCCTAATGCCGAATTGGTAAAACAAAAGTTATGTAAAATGCATCCTTAAATTGTTATATTGGTAAAGAAAGAGCTGGAAAAACTCTTAGAAGTAAGATTTATCCATTCCATTGACTACTTAGAATGCATCTCTAATGTGGTACCTATTAGAAAAAAGCCTAAAGGGATCAAAATTTTTATTGATTTTGAAGACATCAACAAAGATTGTCCTAAAGATGATTTTATCTTACCTAATATCAACATGGTCATCAACTCCATAGCTGGTTATGAAATGATTTCACTCATGGATGTATTTTTAGGGTACAACCAGATTAGAATAGCATCAAAAGACCAACATAAAACAACATTCATCACTCCATGGGGAAGATTTTGTTATTAGGTAATGCCATTTAGGCTTAAGAATGTAGGAGATACATATCAAAGGGCCATGACTATCTATTCCATGATATTGGTGAAGACTATGTTGATGACATATTAGGAAAATCCAAAACTAGGGCTGACCATCCAACAGTGCTGCATAATATATTTGAAAGATTACGAGAATATAAAGTTAGACTCAATACAAATAAATGTGTGTTCAGTGTAACTTTTGGCAAACTACTTGGATTCATCGTGTTTCATAGATGTATTGAAGTCAATCCAGCTAAAGTCAATAGTGTAATTGAGATGCTACAACTAACTAATTTAAAGAAACTCCATAGTTTTAAAGGTAAGATCCAGTTAATCTGATGATTCATCTCTTAGTTAGCAGACAAGTGTCATCCATTTACACACCTTTTAAAGAATGGAGTTACATTTCATTGGGATGGTCACTGCTAAACAACTTTTCAACAACTCAAAGACTATCTTGTTAATCTACTTGCTCTATTACCTTCTATGCTAGGAAAGCCATTCTTGTTATACCTACTAGCTACTAACCATACTCTAGGGGCAGTCTTAGCTCAACATGATGACAATGGAAAATAGAATTTTGTGTACTACCTAAGCTATACCTTGGTTACATATGAACATAACTATGCACCTATTAAAAAAATTTCTATAGCCATGGTCTTTGAAGCTCAGAAACTACACCATTACATGTTGAATAATAAGACCATAGTCATTTCAAAAGTAGATCCACTCTAGTATCTACTATCTAAAATATATTTGTAAGGTAGAATGGCTAAATGGATCATGCTTCTCAGTGAGTTTGACATAGAGTATGTTAATCAGAAGGTAATTAAGCGTTAAGTTCTTGTAGATCAACTTGTTAGAGCACCTCTCATAGACACACAACCATTCACATTTCACTTTCCTAATGAATCCATAATGACCATCATTGACACAACCCATGAGGAGTAGCCTTGAAAGCTATATTTTGATAGTTCATTTATTGCACATGGATTGGGGGTAGGCCTATTATTTATTACACTATAGTGGGATCTAATCCCTAAATCATTTAGAATCAACTTTCCTTTTACAAACAACATGGCCGAGTATGAAGCACTAATTGTAGGGCTTTCACAAGTAGTGCATTGGAATATATCTCATCTCTAAGTTTATGGAGATTCTCAGTTAATCATCAATTAGGTCATAGATCATTTTTAGACCAAATACAACAAGCTAGTTTGATATAAATCCATGGTTGACACTCTTAAGTAATAAATTACTAATATTCAGTTTGAGAACATACCAAGGGCTAGTAATATAACTATATATTTCATGGCTACTATTGGCTCTCTGATTTGACAAATAGATAAAGCTAAAGAGTATCAGTTACTCATCAAGAATTTGTTAGCACCAGCTCATGAACCTTTAAAAATTGCCATGATTTATGATATTGTTGGTTCTACTTCAATCTGGTAGTCATACCTTTACAAATACCTTCATGACCAATTTATGCCACCTAACTTATCTTAGAAATAAACCAAAGCCTTCATTCATCATTCCACCTGTTATACTCTACTTGGATCCACCCTTTACCATCATAGTTTGTATGGAACTCTACTTCATTGTTTAACTTCAACAGAGTCTTTACTACTGTTTGGAGAAGTTCAAGAAGGAGCATGTGGAGATCATTCTAACAGGGTAGTCCTATCTAAAAATATCTTGCATACTAGTTATTATTGGCCCATAATGGATGCATATGCCACATAATAAGTAAAAATGTGTGAAAAATGTCAATAACATGCTAATATGATTCATGCCCCAACAAAAACTATAAAACAGATGTTGACAACATGTCTATTTTCTACATGGGGACTTGAACTCATTGGGAAGATTAACCCCACTTCATCTGATGGCCATAAACATATCCTTATTTCCATCAAATATTTCACTAAGTGGGTTGAAGCTATACCCCTCACTTATGTGACTGGAAAGCAAATTTCCAAATTCAGTTTCAACCATCTCATTTTCCACTATGGTATCTCCTTTGACATTATATCTGATAATAGAGGATCATTCAAGAATAAGGATGTAGATTAGATATGTACTGAATATAACATCACACAATATTTTTCTATAACATATTAACCTCAAGGTAATGGCCAAGCTAAGGCATCCAACAAAACCATTATCAATATTCTCAGAAAGATTGTCAATGATACCTATCATGATTGGCACTTATAGATATTCCCTACCCTTTAGGCATACCATACCAGTCATTGTGCCCCCAAAGGAGCCACTCCATACTCACTTGTTTATGGTAGTAAAACCATCCTTCCCATTAAGGTTGAATTGCCTTCACTATGGATATCTTTCAAGCATGTCCTAGATGATCATGACTATCGATTAGCTTGCCTACAAGAGCTAGACTTACTTGATAATAAATGTATAGATATGCTCAATAATCTTCAATCATATCAAAACTGACTCAAAGGCCACTATAATTGACATGTTAAGTATAAAACATTTAAACTTGGTGATCTTTCTCTTATATAAAACCAAAATAATACCATGACTGAGAAGAAGCAAAAAGGGAAATTCAAACCAAACTAGATAAGGCCTTTCACCATCACTAAAGATTATGGATCATGAGCATATAAGCTTAACACACCAAATGGAGATGAACTTCTTGAGCTGATAAATATTATTCATCTCAAGTGGTACTATAATTGAATGCTAAGGTGTATTGGCTGTAAGGACCATTTTATTTATGCCATTTTATCAATATTCTTCTTTTAATGAATACCATCCTTATCCATCTCATCATCATATCCACTTTTTGCTTCCATTCTATCACCCCAGTGTGTTCTAAAGCCTAGCCCATTTGACCTTGGTTTTTTCCATTCATTATGAATTTTTAGCATCAAGGTAACTGATCAGTTTCATCGATTGGTTCAATTAATTCAAATAGAGAACATATTTTGGGATAGTGTGACCAAAGTTTTGGTAGTTTCATCCTTTGTTTGTTATTCATTTATTACCACCGATCTTGTTACTAATTATAACCACCTTTAGGAAGATTAGTACCATTGATCTATGTTGTTGTGTCTTAGTTATAACCACCTATTGGAAAACTAGGGGAAACATTAATCCTTGACTTATCAACTTGCCACTTCTTATGTTGTATTATGCCTTGTTACCAACTGTACCTATTTTGTTTGAATTGACTGCTACACTAGTCAAATTTCTCTATTGTAAGGGTATAGCTATAGTGACTTGAGGTCCTATTTTGGGACTATGTAGACAATGATCAATAATTATTAAGGTTATATTAATCACACTAAGCCATGATCTCACCATTTTATGAGCAACTTAAGCCACACTCTTACCATTTTTTTAGCAATCTAAGCCATGCTCTCACCATTTTAGGAGCAACCTAAGCCATGATCTCAATATTTTGCTAGTAACCTAAGCCATGCTCTCACCATTTTGTGAGTAACCTAATCCATGATCTCACTATTTTATGATATTGAACCATTTAGTGTCTCGTCATTTTTGATTGAGTTGAGATACTCCAAAACAATTCCAAAAACATTTGAAAATTTGTTAAAAAGGATCAAAAACATTAACCACGTCTTTTCCTTAAGGATTTTGGGAACCCTTACTAAGTTAAAATAAAAACACTTGTCATTTAGTTTTTCCATCCTTTTTGGCCCTTTTCTCTCACGTACTTTCCATTTTTCAAGACCATTCCTCTTTTTCTATCACATCCATTCTATTTGTTTTCCTCAGTTATCACATTCTTCCCATTCCTTGGGAGAACTAGATTTAGCCTGAAGTTTTTTATTAGATATTACATCCATGGAAATATATAGGTAGCATCCACTTGCCTAATATGTATGGAGATAGCTTGGTCATCCCCTTCCTTTTCTTTTATTCCCCCATTTGTTCATTTGTTCAGTTGTCACCTATTTTCTAGGAGCAATGTTCGTATGGTTTCTATTGCATTATTTATTTGTTTGTTTCTAGTTATTTTGTTTGTTTATTTGTTTATTTATTTTCTTTCAACACTATTTCCTTGATTTATTATATGTGTGTTCATTGGGTGATTCTTTTCCCACACTTACACTTGAATTCATCCATATTCATATGTTTACATTATCATCATGTTTTCTATCATTGGTGCATTATGTTCTATTGTGCATTGGATTCAAGAGTCAGTCCTTATGCATATTTTGGTGAAGTCCTCATGATGTTATACCATGATGCCTACCAACATGTGCTATAACAAACCTCAGCTTCAAGAAGCCTATTCAGCAATGGTGACATCTCCTCAGCATCAACATCCCCATTCCATCCTAATCATATCCCAAATAAAGTAATTAAACATGAAAGAATTTCAACCTTTATTAGTTTAGATGAGCATCTCCCTATCAGTAGGTTGTTCCAATTCATCATTACCCTGTGTGTTAATTTATCATCCTTTTTTACCAAGTTTATCATGTTTTTCATAATTGGGATCTAATAATTATAACTAGCTATGGGAAAATCATTGCACAGCATCCCACCTGCATTTCTCAATGATTATAACCCCCTTTGGGAAAATCATTATGTTGTCACCACTTTATGTTTTCCACTCATACAAGGACATTTTATTATCTTTTTTGTCTATCCTAACTAGGGCAACTCCATCTTCACGATGATTATTACTGCCTTTAGGCAAATTTTTATGTTATCTTACCATGTTACCACTATTATGGTACAATGTTTATAAATGTCTTTGGGATAATCATTGTACACCATCCCACTTGAATTCTCAATGATTTTGACTTTTTTTTTAGTATCATTATGTTTTCACCCCATTATTTTTCCTTTCTTTGGTCCCCTTAATTTTCTTCTTTCTTTTCAAGGGACCATTTGCTGACCTACTTGTGCCAATCATTCCCTTAAGGGGATATTATACAATTAGTTTATCATCATTGTAGTTGTAGGCATACATGAAATTTTCATTCTTTGAGAATAAATTACTATTCTTACAGCTTACAATGCCTTCCCAAACATGGTCAAACTGTAGGCACCTAAAAATGGCCATCGATAACCTCTAATCAGGCTTTTGGCCAATTTCCACCCAAAATGCACTATTTGGCCTAAAAACACTAAAACATGATAAATGATGTGAAAATGATATATTAAAGTTCTGATTTTGGATATAGTATCCCTAAATGGGGTAATGTTATTTATGGGCTAGCTAACTTTGATCAGATCATTTTGAGTCAAAATGCCAATTTTGAACCTAGGTGCTCTGGATTGCTCTTTCTTATAAAATATCTTGCATGAGACACATGATTTTGTTACTTTTTGTTGGTAACATCACAAATGGGAATATGGATCAAACACATCTGACATCACCTTATAATTCTAATCCAATTGAATTTTGGACTAATAACAAGCCATTCTATTTAATTTAAGTAATTTGTGCACAAAGTGCTTAAACATGTTTAAGAGCTAATTAACCCAAATCAAGGCTTAATTAATAATTCCATTGAATCTTATTGAATAATTGTTTTTAGAAATTAATATTGAATATTTGCATCATTAGGTGATCTCATTTCTTAGGAAGACATCCCTGGGCCATAAATAGCACAAATATCAGGATTCATGCCCTCCATGCCTCATCAATGCCTTCCATGATGCCCTCTATGCCTCTTAATTTTCCCTTATTCCAATTTCATGATGAGGATAATTACAAACATAATTCTAAAAATTTAATTAATCCTCAACCACACATCTCAATCTCAGGATAGACAGTTCAAGTTGATTTTAGATATTCTCAAAAATATATAAATAGAGAGGCCATGAACATCAGTTATAAGCTATTTTGGCACAAAGTTATAATGCACAAATATTTTCAAGGATTTATTTCAACTAATCTTACCATGCCAAATTTATTTTGATCCAAGTCAAATCATAAGCCAAAGGTGCCAAGGAGAGATGGAGGTAGCCAAGCTTCCATTTCTAAAGACTTCATGAGCATAAAATTGAGCAAGCCACTACTACAAAAAGCATTTGGAGCATCCAAGGAAGGTGAAAGAATTATTATTTTTTATTCCTAACTTTTTAGTTATGTTTGTCATTTGTTTTTATTAACTAAGCTCTCCCTAATGTCTAGGCCTAGAGATGTTATGCTATTAGTGTGTTTCTTTCATTTTATTTTCATTTTAGAATTAACACCATAGTAACCATCCTCTCTTGAGTCAAATTAGTAGATCAAAATATAGACCATGGCTTTAATATCAACTCAAAAGTCTTTGGCTACAAATCTCAGTAAATTTTTAAAAAAGGGATTAGAAACCAATTGCTCATGAATGGTACCTACCTCAAAGATTCTTATATCCTTCAAAATGGATGTTTCCTCTCTATCTTGATTAAAAAATTACTTAGTTAGAGTTTGCATCTCTTGATGTCACTTGAGCAAGTTATCTCTCTTATATGCATTGAATCTTTACAGCCATGAAACCTCAGATGTTGTTATTAAATTTAATTGATTGTATGATTTATTCTTGGTATCTTAGGTTAGTGAAGCTTATCATTAATGTGCTTTGTTCTCTTAAATAATTTTAAGATGTCCCCCTATTTGGGTTGTGACGTGGCCTTTGTATACACAATTAATTAATTTATATCATACAACTTCCTGGCATCTCCTATAAGTTGTCCATGATTTATTTAGGATCTTAGATTGTACTCCTCTTTAATGTCCTATGAACTTTTTGATCAAATTTTTTGAATTTCTCCTTTATAACCCATCCTATAATGTATATAAAATTTTAAGGGTCTTCTATGCACCTATCTAGGTCTAGAAGATTCACCCTCCTCTTAGTTAGAGATAAGATGTCTTCTCTCTGATCTAGATCCATATGTTTCCCCTCTACAACCCTAGTTTTCCTCTTGAATTTTCTCATAGTGTTAGTTTTTCAATCAAAAGAAACTTGGTTTTGGGTTGCTTAGTTATTAAAAAGTATTTCCTCCCTTTTTATTCCTCTTTTTATAGTTTCTTAATCCATGAAGGAACATTTAATGCAACTTGTTGTTTTACCTATTATGTTTCCATCATAAGAGTAGATAAAGGGGATTTCCCATGAAGAAGCACAGATATAAGGAAATATGTCCCTAATGTAGGAAAATTAAGTGTTACCTTGTTACAACCAATAACCTTCTTTTGGATAGGTGTATCTATGATGTATTTGGTTTTACATACTACTCTTTGAACTGTAACCTTAGGTGTATTTTTTTGTACAATGTTACCAATAAGCATTTATATTTCTATAGATGGCTTGGGAGTGGTGATTTATGTAAAAATATGAGGTAGACACAAAGTTTTCAAAATGTACCCCTTTGGTTGGGGCTAGTGACCAAGGATTAGTTATACCAAATAATGAATAGGTCATTGGGGTGTTTCATAGGTTTTGTAAATAATAAGAAACAAAAGTATAAGTAACCCTAGCATTCATAATAGTAATGGCCATAGGATCCATAGTAGTGGACTAAGTTTTAGTAGGTAAAACTGGCAATGTAGCTATATCTTGGGGCTGGTTTATTTGACAAAAGAATGCAAAGAATATGTCACAACAGTTGTAATTGTAGAAACTAAAGAAGTGGATAAATAATGGGGACTTAGAAGAATTAAAAGCTAAAGAGAAATATCTAGAGTACTTATCATTGTAATGACGTGAGGTGGAGAGTTTAGAGGTGTGGTTGATGTTGCTTTCTACATGGATGTCTTCTATTTAGGTTTTGCATCTTGCTATATTTATCCTTCTCAATGTGATAATGACTATATTCTTCCAGACTGAGTACTCCCTTTAGTCAACCAATCATTTTATTCATTTTATCTTGTTGTCTCATTGATTGACCATGATTTTTTTTTTTAAGTCTTGACACCCATTCATCCCCAATTTTCCATCTTTTACTATCTTCCTCACTATCATAAGTTATGATAGGGTGTGACCTTTGTGTACCCCTTATTTTATCTTCCCTCTCCTTAGGGACTTATTATTATTTCTCTTTCACTTCCACCTTTTGGGTGAAATAGGAGAAGTCTTGGGATTCCTTGTATATTTTAGTATTAATTTGGTAGTATTATAGGCTTTCCCAATAAAAGGTGGAGTGGAGGATGAATGAATTCCAATGGTGGTATATGGTAATGGAGAGGGAAGCGTAGTGACCACTAGTGGAGTAATAGGTGTTGATCATGATTTCCCATGAGACTAAGGCATTTCCATTGATGGTATGGTCACAATAGTTAGTGGGGATGGTTGACCAGTAGGTTGAGATATAACTATTGGTGGATACAATGGAGGAAAAGTAATAGAAATGTGAGACAAGAATGAAGGAATAATTACTTGTTGTTTTATTTTGAGTGGAGGTAGAGGTAACATGGAAAATAGTACAAATAATGTGTTGTAACTTAAAGGTCTCTCCTCTTCAATTATGCATTGTGAAGAAGAAGCAATAATTATATGAGTAGGGGAATTTGTCGTGGTCCCAAGTTCCTTTCAGTATAATATTATCTAGATGGGCCATATTGTGCCTATATTTATTCTTCTATTTGAGGGGGAGGTCCATAGGTAGGTTTGGAAACCCATTCCTACTTCTCAATTATCATAGCATCCTTCATGGTAATGGTGGGTTCATATTTGATCTTTCTCACCACAATCATAGACATGTTGGCCCTACACAATCTTATTTCCACTTCATAATCATCTTTGATGTTCATAAATATGTTGTCATGGTCATAAGGTTGGTGCCCATAGTTGATCCTTATTTTCCTTTCATATTTCCTAAGATGCTCTGTTAAATTTTTCCTTGGGTCCTGAAATCTAAAATGTGCCCATTTGAAATCATATCATGTCTTCATTTTTTGAATAGATTAGAGGTGTTACCACCTTGTATAATATATTTTTCCAATGTAAATAAGGGTTAGATGGATAGTTGGTTTCTTTGGCTTTATTAAATCAATATCCACACTATCAATTAATTTATCAATAATTTTTTGATCAATAACCTGATCTGACACAATCCTTGGTATGTATAAAGGGTGTGATTTTGTGACCTCAATTTTGATTATTGTGCATTCTAGATACAACCACTAGTTTCCCATATTTTGAATGGTATTTTTTATAGTATTTAAAAACCTAGGCATATTGTTCCCATATATATATTTATATGCCATGGGATAAAATGTCCCATTTAAATCCTTTTCATATTCTTCCTAAATCTTTACACATGGAGGATATTAAATTCATCACATATTCTATTATTGGGGTACTTAGTGGGTGGTATCTAGGCTTTCCATATGAAAAATGCATGGTTTTAGTCTCAACATCACCACATAAGACATCATATTAAAGTTACCATTTGGAAAACTTCTAGGATTTATGATTCTTGACATCAAATTGGAGTTGATAATTTCTCTTATGTTTATAATCTTATTAGAACTTAGAATAATGTCTAGTAAAGGGAACCATATCTCATTAACCTAAGAAATGGTGTAGAAACCATATATCTTATTCAAAAGGGACATATAAATTGTCACCCCTAGTTTAAAAATTGCAATGGGAATGGTAAATGTATGGTCTTCGACTATGAAGTTTCTTACATTGTTACCCATCCCTACAACTTGATAATGACATTGTGAGAAAGGAGGCATAAATTAAGAATGTCCTAATTATATGTCATTTATGGTATGGGAAGCCTATAGTACCTCTCAAAATCATTTCTACTAATATATGCACCTAATGTCTTACTAATATAAAGTGCAATATCTTCCTAGTAACTTTTACATTTAGGAATAAATCATGTAGTAAGTCAATGTAGGGAATTACCTCTGGTTTGGCTAGGACATTGCGGAGACTAACTATTTTAATTTCCATCAAGTCATCCTTATATCTCTACATGAAAATGGAAAGCTAATCTTCTAATTTGTAAAGTTTGACTACTTCAACTTTGTCCTAAATATCTGAATAATGTTTGAACTAATGGCTCAAGTACACTAAATCAAATATTATGTCAATGTATTAATTTGGGCTTGAAATTGAGTATACAGAGGGAACTAGAATGAAATAAGTGCAATCCATTGAATATCTAGTCTAAAAGTGCTTTATTTCATGTAAATTATGTATTTTCGTAGTCTCAATAGAGCTTGAATGATAGGCTACAATTTGAGAGCTTGGAGGCAATGTGACTAGACTGAATATGGAACTTTGAAATATATTTCTTTAGTTGCACTAGCCTTGAGTATTGAATGTATTAAATTGTTGATTCATGTGAATTAATGGATGAAAATGCTTTCACTTTTTTCCCATCTAGACTTTAATTTGAATTTTATTTCCCCATGGCCCTTTTTGCCCATTCCTAAATGTTTAGTCATCATAATATGATAGATTTGTCATTTACTCTCTTTTAGACTTAGCATTAGTTTCCATATTTTTTACATATATGTATTTCAAAGACATGTGTAGGCATGTAACCATTTCAATTTCATCACCATTAAGGTTTATTGTAATTTATTATTATAGCCTCATGTTAGAAGGAAGGTTACAAGTGGTAGGATCATGGTGATCCACTTGAGGGTTAGGATTTTTAACTTGTACAAAGACTGAAGGATTCCATATGATCAATATGGTGGTATTTGGATATCTCTCAATTATCCACTTGCCTAGGATTATCCATAAAAATGTCTATGATGATGTCACCACTAGGCTACCAAGATGATGACACATGGATGGATCTTGCTACTCTCTACCTTAGTTTTTAATATCTTTATTTTTTGCTTACATGGATTTGGAGGAAATATGTTGTTATGTTGTTATTACACTCATTATTGAATTACATCTTGGTGTTCTTTGTTTCTTTAGCCATGGGTTAGCAAGATAATGACATGTGTATGATTCTCGATGATCCACTTGATTAGGATTATCTATATAAAGGTCCATGGTGATGTCACCACTAGGTTATCTAGAATATGACATGTAGACAAATCTCATTTCTCTTCTCACTCAGTAGCATATGTATAAATAATTATGTTGTCATCACCTATGGGATATGTGCATTCTTTTAACTTTGGCTCTAGTTGAGTGAAATTATGTTACATGGCAAGAGAAAATGAACTCTAGGAGGGAATGGGAGATAACTAAGCATGAAATAACTTACTTAAGACATGATAAAGGTAGATACCTGACTACAATTAAAACATGCTAGCCTAGTTAGCTATTATTTCAAAAATCTAACATGTACACAGAAGCCTTCTTCAAAAATAAAATTAAAGGCAAAAGATATCTCATGTATATGACTTAATCATATCTTTGATTATCTTTCTCATATCTCAGAGGTATTATACTATGAGGAATTGGGATAATTAGACATGTTTAATACCTTTGTGGTTCCATGTTAGTAAAAAGACACCCCTTGTCAAGCCCAGAACTATGCAAGCTTAGAACCATCAGAAAATTAACTTTATTTTTAAAGATTTTGCGGTTCTAGTTTAACGTAAACATGTCACATGGCCTGTTATCATAGCTTAAAGACTTTGAACAATTAAAAACTTATTTAAATTTGGAAGGATCATACAATGTATGAATGTTTCCTATCAAACTATCAAAGATTAGGGATGAGAAGGACTTAAAAACTTTTGGCAAATGCACAAAGCCTTGGAGTAATGTAAGAACACCAAATATATTGATCTCAAATAAAATAGTCAAGGATCAACCCATGAGTTCTTGGTAAGTTCTCATCAATGGTCATATAGACATATAAAACATACGAAACACTTGGATGAAATACATTAGCTATGTTAATCCAAATAAGTCATGAAAATTATGATAACCCAATATTTTAGATTAATCAATATGACCATTCGATTGATTTTTAAATTTTGAGTTTTTGTAACTTTAGATTTCAAATATAGCCATAGACTTATGGAAACTAAGACCAATGTCATAAATGTCTAAGGCTATGAGAACCTAAAATAAATATATTCAAGCAATAGTGGGTCTCCATTTGAATTCAAAAAATGGGGGTGTGTTAGGGAAAAATAAATGGTGACTTAGTGGGAAAATAATCTTGAATATTTCATAACCTAAAATCTTAGAAATTCACCATAAAAAATATTTAGCCCTAGCTAGAATATAATAAACAAAACAAACCTTAAAAAAGACTCCTACTTCCTCATGCAACATACTAACCCTTTCTATTATTTGTATTTAAGTGTGTGAATTATTGTGAAATTAATTTCTATTGGTTATGAGATTTTTAACAAAGGCCTAAATATACACTGTAGGTTTTATTTTGGTCTCATATTTTGTAACCAAATAGTATGGGAAGATTGGGTATTACTCTATTATTATCCAATTATCCATAACCCTAATAGATATACCTCTGATTCTACTCAAATTCTTATTCTACTACCATCCAGGTATCCCTAGCCTTGGTAGAGATTACTTGAATCACCCTTTTCTATCAGTTTGTATAATAATTATTTTTGTGAAAACATAGATAAAATAAAGGTTGGGAATCACAATTGGTTAGGTGTATGTATAAGCAAAATTATTTCAATCAATACACCCCTATAAGGGTGTATATAGTTATATGTCTATCATCTCCCATCCAATTTTTAGCATGTTATAGTGTAGTTAATATTTGGAAATGGAAAGTATTTTTAAAATTTGCACAATTATATCAGAGTAAATCCTAGAGGTCTAGTAAATTAATCCTATCAAAGTGAGACATAATTTAGTCATAAGACATCCTTTAACTCTAAAATATTTAGTACTATCAAAATAAATATTTATGAGGACCAATGATGTATCATTATGAATCATCCCCTTAATTTCGGTAGTTATTTTGTAATCTCCATGTATAAAATCAATTGGTCTGTTATGAAATTTTAAATAACTAATCTAGAAAACATAATAATTAACTTACTAAAAGCAAAATAACTAATCTACTGAAATCTAAAGTATAAAGTAGGGAATACTAATCCTAGAAAGCATATAACTTACTTTATAAAGTAATAAATATAGCCTAGAAATAAATAATTTTACTCTAATCCTATGTCTACAATCTCTAATTACAATCATCCTAAGGCATCTCTAATTGGATCGACCATGAAATAGTGATTCAAAAATTATCCATTTACTAAAAAAGTTGAGGTTTTTACCTTGGATGTATTTCAACTGGAAGGCATTCTTACCTAGGATCTCTAATATTTTATATGGTCGAATCCATAAAGGAATAAACTTATCATGTTTTCCTTTCTTCTTATGTGTTTTATTCCATAGAAGCACTAAGTTTGAGATCCTAAAATCTTTTATCTTGGATCTCTTGTCAAACCATCTTTTGACAATATCTTGATGTTTATTGACGATATAAATTACTTTAGTTATTACATCCTCTATATGGAGTATATCTAATAGCCTATATTGTACTCTTATGTCTTATCTCATATACTCATGTATGAATTGGTATGTTGGTATCTTAAAATTAATAGGGAATACTAGTTGTTGTCCATACATGAGTGGAAAAGGTAAATCCTTGAGGGCTTGTTTTTACTTGGTTATATCTACCCATAGTGTATATTTCAATAAGAGATGCCATTCTCTTTATTTTTCTTATGGAAAATTCCTAATGTCATTCATCATATTTTTATCGGTAGACTTAGCTACTTAATAAATTCTAAAGTTTATCTCTGGAGGACACCTACATATGAGAAAGTAATGGATGATTTAGTATAACACTCATCTCCAGTTACTTGAGTCTCATTAATTATTTCAACACTAATGCATGGATTAGTATTAGTCATCAATTGGATAATCCTTTGGCCTCCACCATATTTTATAATCTAATCTCAAGGTCAAAATCCTAAAGTTTTGCCATCCATTTGCCCCACATTTTGCTTATTTCATTCTATCCAAGTGTGAGATTTAAAATAGGATATAAAACAATGTCATATATTTTGTTTTGTAAGATATAGTGCTTAAATGTTTTCACCACTGTTATCAACACATAAATTTGCTTGTCTATCATAAAGTATTTTAACTCTGTGTCCTTCAAATTGGCACTCATGAAGGTAATGGGATGTTGATTGTCTTTTACCTTATATGTAATCACAAAAACTACAATATGTTCTAAATAAAATTAATAAACATAAAAATCCTTACTAAAACATAGACTAGTAAGAACTTGGGCACAAGCAATAGCAATCTTGATGTCTTCAAAAGATCTTTATTATTATATAATTCATTATATATTATCATCCTCCTTAAGCATAGAGTTTAATGGTTTGATTATCTCTACAAATCTAGAAATAAATTTTCACATAAATTTTATCTTAACAAAGAACAACTAGAACTCTTTCTTGCTGCTTGGATGTGTCAAACTAGAAATGGCATGAAATTGATCTAAATAAATGGAGATCCCATATTTGGTGCTGATATGGCATAATATATTCCATTAAGTAACTATAAATATGATTATATTTGGATTAATTTACACTCCATACCTTCTACGTTTGTCAAACAAAATTCATAGATGGTTAACATGATTAGTTCTATCTTTGGATAATACAATGTGGTCATTTATGTATATGATGATATAAATTATAAACATGTATTTCAAAGTAAATACCATGGACCTTTATAAATTATCTCCTACATTAATTAGGACAAATTTCATCCTCTTACATGAAAAAGTTCCCCACTTTATGGTGAAGATAATCTTCATCTGATCCTCTACCTCTACTAGTACCTTATTGTAACCAGAGAATCCATACAAAAAATACATCATATCTAATCCACTCACCATTTGAATTAACTCATCCACTAAAGGTAGGGGGAAATTTTTTTTTTTCATAATTTGTTCAAGTTACTAAAATTGACATAGAGTTTGATTTTTCTATTCTTTTAACTGACTGGTACAAATTGGATACCCTTGTAGAGTGCCTAATTCGGAAGAAAATTATGATGTCCAATATATTTTATACTTATATTTTAATTAAAGGTTTTATATTTGGATTAAATTTTCTTCGTCTCCACATGAAAGTTTTATGATATGGCTTCAATGAGATAGTGTGTAATGACTCTAGTTTTGTATACTTTCAGGTCTTTGTATGTATAGGATATCACATCTTTATATTCTAACAGTAGGTATTTAACCATTTATTTCTCATTTTGAGTGAAACTCAAGCCTAAATTTACCTACTGAGGGTATTGGTTAGTGCCAAAATTTTCTTTGGAAAATTTTGATTCACTTACTCTTGTTGGTTTCTACTTATGATCTTAGGGGTTTATATCAAAATATCACTCTAAGGAGACCATGACAAGAGGGATGTGGTTTTCATTAAATTAAAAAATTCCATCTTCTCCTAGGTTTTCACCATGCATGGGTTTGACATATTTCTCATATATTATGTAAACATAGAAAATGCCATAATTGTTCATGAATTGTATGATCTGTTGGTCATCCTCAAATACCTCAAAGTTATCAATGTTATTTTGGATGGAGAGATCATGGACTAATTCCACTAAATTTTTTTTCATCTTTGATTCTTAGAGTGATATATGATTAGCAACTAAAGCTACTAGTCAGTTAATTTTCTGATTCTACTCTCTGGGGATGAATTTGATGTTGAAAACCTCAAAGGAATCAATCAAGTTCCATGATACATGTTTTTAATTATTTAAATAAATGAGTTTAAATTAATACTTATTCATTATTTGATTGACCACTAATTTATAATCACTAAATACGTATAGTTGCTTAACATTATGCTTGAGTGCAAAATACAAGCCAAAGATAAGATCTTCGTACACTGATATATTATTAGTTTAGGATTAATGTAACCTATAAGAAACAAGGTAATTATTTCCATATGGATCCATCAAAGGTAAACCCACAACAAAACCTTATTATGATCTAGCTCCATCAAAATGGAGAGTTCATAACTGAGATGGACCTTCAAATTTTTGTTCATACATCTCTTACTTGGTGGTGAATGCATAAACTCCTACATTCAAAGACATGAATTCCACTTTCTTATTAATGGAATTGTACTTAGTGACTAGGTATTTCAAATTTGGTTCTTTTTCCACCCAAATATATTTCTCCACTCCTTTTTAGGGCAACCACATGTGTGAAATTTAGTGGACATATACCCATTCAATGTCTTCAAATAATCATAGCTTAGCAATAGATAATAAGATTTTGGAATATCAACAACCAAGATGTCTATGGTATGCTACACATGTGCTTTAAATTCTAAATAAGTGTGTATTTTGGTTAATTATCTAAGATAAAAGACATATCCAATTATAGGACCACCCTAAATGACTTATCTAGAGTCAGACCCAACTTCCTTCAAAAAGATATTGACATCACATTAACCAAGGTTCCCAAGTAAATAAATAAATTACACATTATTTTTTAACATTCAAAAGGTTAGAATAAATTATATTACTTTAGGTTTATCTTTAAATACCATCACATTTTCATGCACAACTTTAGATTTGTTTAATGTATTGGATCTCTCAGTTCATGTTTTGATTAAAAAATTCACTTTATTTGGTAATATTGGCCTTGATATTCTTCATGTCCTCAAAATTTTTATACCTATCCATACTTTATGTTTATTTGCTCTACAACTGCTCATCTCTCCTAGTGGGAAGTGGGTTATTGTTAACTCGATAATCTAGGGGGTAGTGACATTATTGTTTAAAGGTGTTAAATTAGAAAATGGTTGTTTGCTCCTTGGATTTTTATAATTCCTATGTAACTAATAGAATTAACTGATATCATCTATATTGTCTCCTAGTTTATTATCATCCTTTTATATAAATGTGAAATCATAGGTCCCATAGACCATTATTATACTAGAGTATTTGCGATCAAAAAAGGAATAAGATTCTATTTGATGTGTAGAGTCTTCTTGCCTATCCATCTCCTTCTAAAATATTTAAAATTAATTATAAAACTCTATAAAACATATCTCACCATGTCTTGTTGTGTTATGAACCCTACACCAATTAGGAATGAATTCTTCCACAATATTAATCTCTGGAATCCTCTTGGATAGAACTTGTTATTCTTGATTATTTATAACCAATTAAAAATCATGTTGTATCTATGAAATCTAAACCTCTAATTGGTATTTTAACCTCCAGTGTTACCCATGTGTTTGTACATGTTAAGGAACTAATTATTCAATTTTTCACCATCCTTTGAATTGATTCTAATTCTATTTTTATGGAATCAAAATTGGTACTATGTGTTATGTTAGCGTTAACTAGTATCAATGATTGATTTAGGTTTTGTTGATTAGGCACAAAAATATTCAAGAAGTTAAGATGTTGATTGGATAGGTCCTAGGTTAAAGGAATATAATTATACTCATGGTAATTTTTTTGGGCCATAATATTCTAATTTACATTTAGAATTGGACTAAAAGTCAAAAAATCTAGGCCAATACTGAGTGGGACCAAAGATTGCATCTGATTATTTAATTTCTTGTCTATATTGATAGCTTAGGAATAAGATAAAGTAAATGTATCATTACCAACAAATATATGTATAAATACTATAGTCATAGTGTCCATAAATGTTTTTGACATCTCTAGGGCCAAAGCCTCATTGGGTGTGTAATGATTCTGAAGTCTATTATACATCTTATGGATTCTAGTATTAGAGTCTTAATCAACTCAATTGGATCTCTTCTCATGATATAAAGTGTTTATAAACAAAAATTCCACTGGTGAGCTATCCAAATTATCCCAAAAAGGTGTTTTGACACTCTTACCAAAAGGTAATGGAACCTTGCAGCATACTGAGAAACTAGTCATAGGCTACATCTATAAAGGTAAAAGTAAATAGTATGTATGCCACATCTTTGTCATTTACATTCAAGGTTCATAAATAGGTTTTGAATGACTTGATATGTTCCTATGCATTCCTTCCTCTTGATAGATAAAAGGAAATCAAATATTTCTCAAGGTTTGTGGGTAGATCATGGATAGCTACAGAAACATTAATAGCAAACCGGTTAGCTAGGTTGGACCCTAAACTAGAGCTTGGATTTGGGGTTATGGTTGAGGCTAAGTATGTGCCACTAGGAGAATTATAAGGTAGGGTTTTCTACCTATAGATAATTATTGATCCTAGATTTATATCCTAACTCATTTATCAGACCTAACTTTCTATGAATTTTCAAAGGTGGGAATAGTAAGTTAGTGTTTGAGGTTAACCTTGTCAATATTTTAGGTGTTACTAGTGAAAATAAAGTAACTATTTTAATATAAAATAGAGGTGGAGGTTTGATCCCTCATTATATAATTATATTAATTACATGGTGTCAAGAACATGATGGTAGCACATGGATGGATCTCAATGATCCGCTCACTGAGGAATGTCTATACAAAGGTCCATGCTAACATCACTGTCAGGATACTAGGATGATGACATGTGGATAGATCTCATTGATATCTTCCTTATTTTTGATATCTTAGCTCTTTTATTACTTATGTTTGGATAGCACATGTTTGTATATTGTTATTTTACTACTAACTGAGTTATAGCTTGGTGTGATTTGTTTCTTTGGCCACGGGCTAGTGGGATGATGACACGTGGATGACTATCAACGATTTGATTACCTAGGATTATTTGTGAAAAAGGTCTATGATGATATACACATCAAGCTAATAATATTATGACATGTGGATGTTTATTATTGGTATACTCACCAAAGATCATTTGTATAAATAAGTGTGTTGATATAACCTCCATGCTACTTGTGTTCTTTTAACTTGGGCTCTAAGTGAGTGAAATAATGTTGTGTGGAAAGAGGAAATGAACTCTAGGAAAGACACTTGATCATGAAATAAACTAATGAATATATTAAAAAGGAAAGACCTGACTAAAATCAAAACATATCAATTTGGTTAGCCATTAAATAAAAAATATGACATGTATATACAAGCCTTATTTGAAAATAAAATCAAATGCAAACAATATATCATGCATATGTATTATGAAGAACATCGATTATATTATTAAAGCTAAGAGGTATTAGAATATAGGGCATTATGAAAATTAGAATTTTCAATGCCTCTATTGTTAGAAGTTAGCAAAAATGTTCCATCTATCAAGCGTAGAGACTACAAAATCTCAAAACCATTAGATGATTAACTTTTGTTTTAAAGCTTCTAGAGTTATATTTTCACATAAATATGTTATGTGGACTATTCTTAGACATTAGAGACTTTGAGAACCTAAAATTTTATTTAAAGTTAGAAGGCTCCATGTAATGTATGAATTCCACCTATCAAACTTATAGAGCTTGAGGACTTGAAGGACTTAGAAACTTTTGGCAAAGGCATGAAAGCTTAGATTAACATAAAACCACCAATTGTCAAGATCTCAAATAAAATAAAGCAAGGCTCAAACCATGAATTCTTTGTAAGTTATTTTGAATAGACCTATGAACATATAAAACATAAGAAACCCAAGGACAAAATATGTTAGCTATGTTAGTCTAAATAAATCATGAAAACTCTGAAAACCCAAAATTTTAGATAAAACAAGGTGATGATTCAAGCTTTGTTTTTCAATTTTCAAATTTTTTAACTTTAGACTTCAAACATAACCATAAAATTATGCAAATTGATATCAATGTCATAAAATTTTAAGGCTATGAGTACCTTGAATAAATAAATTCAAACAATAGTGGGTCCCTATTTGATTTCAAAAAATTGTGGGTGTGTGTGTTAGGGCACAATAGTTTATTGAATTATATATTGATCATGATATTATATGTAATGTTATGTTTATTGGTTCTAGTGAAAATGTATGTACTATGAAATTACACATGCATTTAGGATATAAACATGATAATTTATACCGTTGAACCAAGATAGTCAAAACATTTGATGGGAAAGAACAAGAGGTTTTTATTGAGATTGATTTACCTTTACAGGTTGTTCTAGCATATGTGACCACAAAATATTCAATTATAACATATACAAGAGTCTTTGATTTGTTATTGTAATGACCTTGGATTCATAATCTCCACACATTTCCATCCACATTGCATACATATCTCAAGTATATTCATGCTAACATGATAGTCACTATTTTAGGGGCTTAATATGAACATTATTTACAAAAATATATGTTTATTCCAAGATGGCTAATTATACAAACTCTTCGGGTTAATCATGAGTGAAGGTGTAAGCTAAAGGAAATCTCCTTTCCTAGGTAAGCAATACTAGAGATATTATTGAAATAGAGAAACATGGTGGACTCCACAAGCCCATCATCTACACCTACATGACCCATATAATTGTTGAGATCATATCATGTTTTAGAGATGGTAGAAAGATCCAAAATTACCCAAAATTATAGTTACACTAATGAATCAATGGAGCACTATGTAATGGGTTCCATGAACCACTACAATTTCTATGTTACTGCTTCATGACAAAAAATTCATATGAGGTCCAGGCAAAGTATTATAGATTATTTAGTTCCATATTTGGAACATATACATGAACCTTGGTAGTATGTTATTTAAAACAACATTAATACATATACTTAGACATTATACCACTATATGGTTCTTTACTACATGATTGATAAAGATTTAACATGGTTATCTTATCCTTTTGAGATAAGGTGACTATCAAGTTACATTCCTCTCACCTCAAGAGGAGGGTCATATCAGTGGGGAATATCATACATACATGAGTTCATAGAAAATTGGTATAATTTGATATAGTTTAAATTATTTAGATATGCACTTGGGTTAGAATATTATGCACTTGGCACCAATTTTCATATGTTTAGGATAATGTTTTACATTTATGAATGATATTATACACACTTTACATATTATATGTTATAATTTGACAAATCAACTTGAGACACATTATAGGTACATATGCCATGAAGATGAACCAATTCATGAATACATATTCATATTACATACACATTTATGGATTGACCTTACCAAGATGCATAGATTAAGGTTTATCTATTTGTATCAATTGCCTCCCTTAAGTGTAATTGAGATTCAACACACTTGATGGCCTTGGTACTACTTTATTTTTTATGGGTTGATTGGTTACACTATTTGACCTAGGAAATATTGGCTATATTGTCTATATTATGTATACACTTGAGTTTTAAGATCAAAATTTAGTGATCTTGATGAACTTGACACAAATCACCCTTGTATTGGTTTGGGGTCATGTTCACCCCATAATTATTATCTTCATATCTCCAAGTTTAAGTTTGAACCTCTTTTTCCAATGCTTTAACAAAGAATATTAATTACCAAATATAGAGTGCCAAGGGAAACATGGTTGCATCGAAACACATGTAATCCTTCCTTGCTCTCTTTTATTTCAAGTATCTCAATTATTCAAATTTCAAATTATATTCACTAATTATGTTTTAACATGCTCTTGCTTTTAGGTAACATACAAACAACAAATTCATACATGTCTCAATTCAAATGAAGGTGGGTTGTAAAAACCAAGGTATGCAGCTCTTTATTTTAAACTAGTCACTTATTATTTATGCATTACATGAAAAATATCACTTACAGTTCAACCATTTATTTCAAGACCTTTGTGCTACCGAAAGACTCATATTCACCATCTCAATGTGCCTAAATTTTGATTCTATAGTTTGAACCTAAAATTATGATTACCCAGATCACTTTTAGCCCATGATCTACATAAACCTTATTAATATAATACTATATAAGTTAGATATCTTTAAAAAAAAAAATTATCCACATGGACACTACCATTCAGATTAGGACACTAGCATAGACACTACTGTCCCAGATATGATGCTAGTGTACTAACCTTTAAAAAAAACAAATTTAAAAATATTTTGACATGTATGGGTTAGCCTATGCTATTGTATTAACCCTCCTATGAGATAATTTCAAAATGTGTGGTATAAATATAAGTAAAAGACAATTCATTATTATCAATTACAAATCAAGCATATATCTACCTTATTCTAAGAAAAATCATCTCTCAAGCTTGAAAAACTTCTCTATTCTTCCATATTTATAAATAAGTCATTGGAAAAATACTCTTATGGGTCTAAAGCATTGAAAGATCATTATATAATTAATATTTGTCAAGTTACAAGATATATCACTACATGCACTTAGATATAGTATATTACATATTTGTTCACCCACAAGCCCACATAAAGAAGGGAACTACATTAGTTTGAGGCCATCTTTAGATTATTGGAAACATAGGTAACACTCACTAATAAATGGGTCTTTGAGATCATCTTAACTTCACTTGAGCTTAATAACCTCTATTTTGTATGTTGGTATGCCCTAATTAGAGGACCTACAATTTTGAGATACATATTGATATCCAAAACTTGTACGTAAGATTTGAACATATAATTTACAAGGCAAAAATGAACCCTAATAGGCCGAGGTGGTCACTCTTAAAAAGGATATGTATTTAATTATGGATATAAGCTTCTAAAATTGTATATAAGCATCAACACTAGTGTCGATATTTTGATGGCAGTGTCTAGGTTGTCAAAGAGCTAATTTCCAAAATTTGAGGAATCATAGCAGAGCATCAACCTATCTTATTACACACATATATTAATCATATTTATCTATACATTAGTAAATAATATAAGTATTATATATTCTTCATGTTTAAGAATTAAAATTAATATTTTACATTATACTTTCTATAATTATATTTATTTCATTATTCAGTGTTGTATCAAAATATTGTGAATATGAATTTTTTAATTGACCTAATTTTAGAATAGTTTATCCATTTATTTTATTAGGATATCCCTCCCCAAATATTTACAAAAGGAATTAAAAATTATGTTACATAAAATTTGAACTTGTCATTTGGATAAGGTCCTCATAAAACTTTATAATGACTTTTGTTTTCTTGCCACTAAAATTATCAATCTTCAAAAACTATCTCCATATCTATTAATTTAAAAAATGCATTTCTAAACCCTCGTTTTACCTTAATTGTCCTCATTTTTAAAATATTATCTAACTTTGATTTATTATTTTATAGCTCTTATGTTTAACTAAAATATGGATATTATTATTATAATTTAATTGAGATCCATTAATTTATTAATCATACACATATGTTAGCTATGTAAATTTGGGATGTTTGACACACTTACCAATAAATAATTTTTTGTGTCAATGATTATATAATAAATTTTGTGTATATAAACAAAAAAATTTATGCTAATGTTTATATAATAAAATTTGTGTATAAAGGAGAAAAGTTATGTTTTTATGATGTATGATTTACTAATCTAAATATAATTATTTAAGTTGTTTTTCATTTTCTTTTTAAATTAAATGTGACTTACTAAAAAATTGAAATAAAATAGGGTATATGTGGATACTTGTGTATTGGAAGACGTTTTGTACCTTCTGAGTATAGTGATAGAGAGAGCTCCTTTTTAGTTGAGAAGGTTAACCTGCACACATGTCAATACTTGACAAAAATAAATTAATAAAAGAGATGCATAGACCACCTAATCAAAGATCAATTATAGGAAGTGGTACGCTTCCTTAGATGGATATTAGCCCATTATTTATGTAATCAAGCACAATAAAATCATAATAAATTACAATATATAAATGATGAGATAATAATTCTAATTCAAATGGTATTCCTTGATTAATTCAACAATGTAAATAAAATATTCTTCCTAATAAGTAGAAGCAAAATATACATCATTTTAAATAATAGCTAATGATTCTTAATAGGATTCATAAGAGGGTGTATAGATGATATCATAGAGGCCTAGCTGAAAGTCGGTATCACTTCAATTCATGAATAAAGGCTAAGGGACTATAGGGAGATCAATGATGTTGGTCACATCATAAACTAAACTAGGTAGAGTCATCTATAAGGATAAGGCCATGTTAAAACAATATTAATTAACAAAGGGATTGTAAATAAAAGCCTATGGAAAGGTCTCAACTCTTGTGTATTAAACAAAATAGATTGATCTTAATCCTGATAAGATCAGTGCTAATCGTTAGATGTGATGCTGATTCAGAATGAATCAACATCAATTCTCTGTTACTATGTTTAATTAATAAAAAACTAGAAATGAGAAATATTTTCTAATAGGAAAGGATAAATAGATAATGAAGGATGCTAATAATATTTTAATGATTAAATGGATAGATAAATGACTAATGATTGAAAGATAATGATAAAAATAAAATTCCATATTTACCTTTGATCAATTTGCTAGTAGAACGGACTTATTCCATAGGTGTAGGTAGCAGATCAAGTTGCACAGAAGATGTGATTGAATGAAATGAAATATCCAACATAGTCTATTTATGCATAATATAGGTTCTCAATGCAAATTCAAATCTTATAAATAAATGCCATAATTATGAACATGTGGCCTTAATAAAGGATACACAAGATAATAAGTGATAGGGTTGGTTGAAGTGTGCATGCTACCTATAAATAGTTGTTTTCAAGGGATAATTTACTCTTAGGACCCACTGAGGGGAGTTACCCAAAAAATTACATGCCTTCCACAAGTTATGGGACTATTAGGGGTCAAAATACATAAACCTAAAATGGTATAGGTCAAATAATAGGGTTAATATGGCAAAGAAATAGGAATAGATAAGGAGTAAGGTTGGATGTATGTGAAAGTATAAGTAGTGTAAAAAGGGGCCAAGCAACATTGATTCAAAATGAATCAGTAATGATCTAGCCAAATGACATCAGTTTGAAGTCAAGTATATAGGAAATTTTGATGTAGAAAAGGTCTCATTTGTAATCTAAGAGACCCTAAATGATGCTTGAGAGTTCAAGAAACATGATTATTATGAGGCAAGATGGCATCTAGCAGCAATAATTATTAGTGAGGATGATGCTTGTATGACGAGGTAGGTCATTTATTTTATTAATTTTCTTAATTGTTTAAATGTTTAAAAGTTGTTAATATTTTTAGGATCTAGGGATAGGTTATATTATGGATGAATGGTGTTAAGGAATTGATGCCAATTCCCTAGTGAATCAATGATGATTCATAGGGAATTAATGTCAATCAATAAAAATGGAATTAATCTAGGAGAATGGTGTCAATCCATATAGAATCAATGCTATTTCACACTAGTTAGTAAGGGCTTAGGAAATTAGCTAAGGTTTAGTCTAAGTTAGAGGTTTTTAGGAAGTTCTTAGGCCTATAGAGGATATTGATGATAGGTACAAGGGCTATTACAACTATGAGATCGAGTGTCATCATTACTAGAGGATATGTGAGTGCAATTAAGTGATGATGATTGGTCCTACCCAGAGGCCATAGCCTTGGGAGGAGTACATTATTATTGATGCATCCATTAAGACATAAGATTGTTGGTGGAACTGATAGAGTGATGGGATGTCACTACCATGACTTTTTGGCTGTTGACTAGTGAGATGACCATCATTGAGGATGATATTTATAGGATCTTATGAATTCTTGTATAAGGACCATCAATAGTACCTATGGATGAGTAGGGTTGTAGACTAGCTATGAGACACATATATGGTGATCATGTAGATGGGATTAGAATATTTGTTGTGGGTTTCACTTTTAGGCTGCTATATAGGGTTAACATAGTATAAGAGGCATGATGATGATGATGCTGGAGATATCCTTGTATGCAATCCCAAACTCAATAGAGGGATATTTTCATGGATATTGACTAGAGTTATTACATATATGTTTGAGCACCACACTATTTTTTGTGTTAGAATACACTCTACTGGCATAGATATATAGGGAGATTTAGGGCTAGAATAGCTAGAGATAGTATGGTTTAGATGTTATAGTCATATTACAATGTTGGGCTTATTTGAACATTTAGATAGTGTGACCCATATGAGCCCCATGGATACAATGGCATGAGATCAATTACAACATGGATTTCCTATAGTGGAAGGTCAATCTATCATGTAGCTTCACATATGGCATTGTGAGAGATTTTGATTACTACAAGGGAGTTGTAGAGGGGTTTAGGGCGATAAATATTATCTAAATGCCCTATCTATGATTTCTTGAGTGGGATGGTATGGAGGTGGAGCTGATAGGGATATAGAAAGAGTGGTGGGTTATAGGTAAGAGGAGAGATCTATTGGAGTATCTCCATTTTGACCAAGTACAATGATAGTTTGGTTTAGTGTAGGACATACCATGGGCCCTACATGTATACATGCAAGATGAGACAAAGTGGGAACTATTGGGACTAGTGATGAAATACGTCTTCATAGAGGAGGACTAGGTGCCAATAGGGGATGATGTAGAGGATGTAGAGTGCAGACCCATATATACATCTTTATGGGTGGAGTATTGGGTGGCATGATAGGAGATGGTGGTTTCGACATGCTAGGGAGGAAAAGATGAGGAGATGGAGGATGTGACAAAGGAGTCTAATTATAAGGAAATGGGGGAGGAGATAGGGGATGAGATGGGAGATGAGGAGGAGATAAAAGAGGAGGAGGTATATGTCTTAGATCTAATTATATAAATGGACATACTATGGGAGTGGTGTATATATTTAGATGGATAGCTAATTGTAGCATGGGGGTGGTAAATGTAGTACAAGTGGAGTAGGATATAGTGTAGACACAATTGGATAATTTATATATAGGGTTTGATTCTTGAAATTTGAGTCATGATATGGTGGTATAAAAATGTGATAGGTATAGGGTATATCTAGAGACCTAGAGGAGGAGGGAGGAGGAGAGGGAGTCCTCAGTGCAAGTGATTGGGGAGATGGAAGGGCCTAACACAAGGTTGACAAGGATAGTGAACATGGATCAATACAGGGAGATAGTGATAGAGCTGATATACTATGAGCAAATTATTCTAGAGTAGATTTCAAATACTCCTTGGTATATGACCTACATGGCCAAATAGGGAAGGTCCTCTAAGTGAACACACACACAATCTATCAACATGGGGAGTGTTATGCAGAGGAGAGACAAGGATGGAGATGGGGGTGGAGATATGTTGAGTATTCACCTGAGTATATTAGAGTTTACATAGTAGCTTAACATGTATATATATTCACTTATACTAACCAGAGAGCCATAGACATGTATGCATACATCTTGATGTACATTGATTTTTTGATGTATACATATGTCATGTTTTATGGATTATGGATACATGGATGATTATATCTTATGGATTGATTATTATGTTCATGGATGTCATGGATTTGGATGCTTATGGATTATGTTATGGATGCTTACATTGTTTATGGATTATATGATGTGATGGATTATAGATTTATGGCTTATAGCTACATTATGGGTTTTTACATGTGATATATTTAATGTTATGGATTATATTAGATTAGTATGACTATGAATTTTTATTTTAAGTAATTAAATGAGTTAAATAATGAAATTTTGTATGGATCCTACTTATATTATATATTTTTCATAGATTATGGATTATGGATGCGATGGATTAATGTTTAAAATACTTATGATAAAAATGGATATGATTATGCTTATGTGATTATGAGTTAATTGTATTATGCACTATGGATTATTTATAAATTTATGGATGGAAATTATAATATTTGATTATGTATTTGTATATTTTATGTAATGCAATTATGGATTTAATATTTATAATTTAGATTATGGATTAAATGGATTATGGATTTTACTAATTGTTTATAGATTTGAATTTGGATGGAAATTTGGTAATTAATTTTATTTACAAAAGGCTTAGTGATCATTACTAGATCATACCATGACCCAAGGAAAAACATTTAAAAGTGATTTATATTCATCCTTAACTCAGTGCTAATAAAATCTCTATAAATTTTAGGAAAATGATGTTCAAGATCTGATTGATGTGTGACATAGTAAAAATACATAGTTACAAAGAACTTTATACTTTTACACTTGAATAACTTGTCTAGAAATGATAATTGGTCTCACTTCTCCTATTTGATGTCATATTCCATACGATTCTCATCTATCTATCTAAGCTTTATTTAGGGGATCCAATACCCTCTTAATCCCATTCATCTCTCAACATTACCTTCCAAGTTTCAATTCTGCCTTTTTACATTTTTTACCTCTCTTTTAACATAGTCCTTCTCACCCTATGTGGTTCAAAACACTTTATTACAGACATATAACAAGCTATTATAAGTTCCTCAAAACAATTTCTTATTCACCCTATCAAATTATGCCTATATGTCAATTTTAGAGGCCTAATTCTTCCCATAAGTGTTATATCTTTCTTTATACTTAAATAGCTAGGTCTTTTCTAGGCCTAATCCACACCATAACACTCAAATCCATACTTATAAATCCATACATGATATAAAACTATGTTATTTACTTCAATCACATGAAGTTTGAGTAGAATACAATTTTTTGGGAAATTTGACTAGTTAAAAATTGAGTTAAGGTGAAAACCATAATTTAGGGTTTTAGAACTCTGTCACAGTTTGAGAGTTATAAAAATCCTATTACATGAGTTATATTTATTTTAGAGACTTCCCACTTATTTTCCTAGGTTTCTATTGAACTCATGCATGTTTTACCACCATTGGTTTTCCATTGTCAATTCACTGTCTATTACGTCTTAATCAAACTATAGTTAATTGTGCAAGTAAATGACCATCACAAGACTGTCTTAGGGTTTATAGAATATAACTTAATACTTGATAAAAAAGAGATTAAACCACATTCAAATAGTTCCAACTCACTTACCAAATCATTATTTAACTTTATAACTTTATCCTTTACATAATCTTTACAAGAATTATGAAGCATAGTTCATTGTCAAATTGTGCAACAACAAAAAATAGGGGATCTATAACATCACTATCTAATCAATAGAGGTTCTATTCCTTGGTTCAATTTTACATTTCAAATAATTACAACCACCTAATTAACCATTTCAAACACTATGCATAATTGAATCAACTTCTCTTTGTGATTAGAAGGAGCACTTAATCTCACCATAGTCAAGTATCTAGGAAACAGGGATTTCTTGCAACCATAAGGGTTATATTTATTGAAGCTTTGAAAAATATTTATATCTTCCTTAAAATTCATTCCTTAAAACTAAATTCATTCATCCCAACTTTATAAACATGTGATAACTAAAGTTATTATATCTTTAACCCATGCACAACAAAGTACTATCTGTACATAAAAAGGGATTAGTACCCAACATAGGTTTTGTTTTTAACTCTTCTTGAATCACAAATACATTTGATCATAGTTACTCCAATATGTAAAATTAAAATCATTAAATTTTTTTTCACATGTATAATGTTTTATAAATGAAATTTGATCATATTTCAAGCATAATATAATCTGAAACACAAGTCTTTATCACAAGAATAGGGTATGCATTTTATGACCCTTTCAATAGGGTTCGTTCTATGTTCTACATATATTCAATATTTATTTTCAATAAAAAATTAAATATATTCTAATTATTCTTGAAAACCAACTATCAATTCCTTTCTTCCCTTAATTAAACAACATAGTTAGTAAATGATCCCAAACCTCATCAAGGTTTGCATGCATATCTCATTCATTAAAAAATAATAGTGTTATTCCCAAAAAATTCTTCTTATCCTCATTCCAAAATTGTAATTACACTATTTATTCCACTTATTAAAATGGTAATATGAATAATCACCCCCTAATCTAACTCCAAGACTCCTATTTTTGTGCATAACTATTTTCTGGTCACCTTCCTACATAGAGGTTACTTGATACATGATGTTTGTCTTGATTTTCATAATATGACCCCTCCAAGACCATGAAATTATAAAAATGACATTGATCAACCTAATACAATCTCCAAAAACTTTTGATACATCTTTACATCTTCATTAGTTCATAAAATAGTCCTTATACAAGCTTACAAATTCAAATTTGCTCCAAAAAGGTTTTGGTGGGAAAATGAGTAATTTAAATTCTATGCACTATATGACTACTTAGACTACACAACTGAACCTTTAATGACATAAAGTAACTATAAACCAATTAATATACCATTTACAAACAAAAGTGAAGCCATTTTGGGTTCCTCATGGGATGTCCCTACATCATACTACCAAGCTAGAAGAATCGTTGCCACATGTGTTGAATGTTTCACTTGGTATGTGTTGCTACTTTATTTTAATAAAAATTCTTCACTAAAGGTGTTTACCTCCAATTTCCTCTCATAAATTTTTAAATTTTATTTGGCCCCACATTTAGGCCTTTTCTACTTCATCTCCTCAATCCACATACTTGCACACAAAACAACAATGTAAATAAAACATGTCTGATGGCTTCATTTTGCTTGACAGGTACATTCCACTCTCTATCTTATTCAAAATTATTCTCCTTCTCAAATCCATGATCAAATATCACTAAAAGTATGAATTCTACTTCGTTATTCAAAACTCTTTAATTTGTCCTCTTCACCTCATAAACAACATCTTCTTAGCTTTTGCTTGTCTCATTCATAAGTAGACTCATACTTTATTGTTGTTCAACACCTTCATGAATGATCTTTGATTCCTACACTTGCAAATTCTGCATAATCACTTTCATTATCTCACCTTCTTGATCTCTCTCATAATATTTTTACATGTGGTTCAAATCATTATCATTCTCTTCTTGTTCCATACTCTTTTTCAAACATTTATGTTCATCTACCTCATCTATCATTCCTCCTTTGGCTACCTACTCTATACCTGAATTTTCATCACAAATCATCATGTTAGAAACAAAACATGGAGCCTTCATGGCTCTTTTGTGGGTTACCTATTTATTTATCAATTCAACCTCCATTTTCTTTACTTGGTGACAATCCCAAGCCATTTCCTTTCCAACTTAGCTACAACATCAAATTCTATTTTCCTATCCTCTTTGTCTTGACTATCCTCATGCTTTATCACTCTCTTAGCTAAATTTTATTCTTTCATTTTAATACCTCTTGCTACCAACCTACAATATTCACTCCTCATACCTACCAACTCAAGACAATTCATCTTTTTTTCTTCTTTGGGTGTTTTGAACAAACCCAATCTTTCCACTTCTTAACTCCAATATTATCTTTTCAACATCATCATTAGTCTCTCATCTCTCTTATATTTTTTAACATTCAATGGGATAAGTGTATATAACTATCCATCCTACTTAATGGTATAGGTGTTTTCTATCCCATCATGTATGTCATGCTTATCAAACTGCCATGGTCTACCTAACAATAAATAACACACATCTATTATAAAAACATCACATAAAATTTGATCTTGATAACTTATTATTTGAAACTCAGCGTAAATTTACTCACTTACCAATATCTGATGACCTTTCTGTCAACATGCAATTCTATATGGTTCTAGATGTGGCACTCTCTTCAAACTCAAATTTTGTACCATATATAAAGAAACTATGTTGTTAGTACTAACACCATCAATTACCAAACTACATACCTTACCATAGGTCTTACATCTAATTCTGAACAAGCTTCTCCTTTGGATTGGTTCCTTGCCTTGCTTGTATTGTAATGGTAATCTCCTAATGAGAAATGACTCATTGCTCTCTTATCTTTTATCCTCATTTACTTCTCTTTGTTGCTGCATACTTTTATTTACATTCCTTAGACACTCTGCTACCCTATGTCCATCTCTATGACAAATCTAAAATTTCCCCTAAAATCTATGTCTTGGTCTTTGTCTCATTGGACATTCTTCTATTCTCATTATATGACCTAAAAATTGTTTGATCTCTCTTGCATGGTACTATCACATGCCCTCGTGATATGATACATGTACTTATGGACTTTACTATACCACTTCTCTACATTCTCTCTCATTCATCCTTACTTCCAATGGTGCTACCTCACATTGATGCTTATCTTATCTTTCTTATCTTTGTTATCTCCTTATGAGAGTATCCTCAATATCCTCCATTCTCATCACTAATGGAGTAATCAAATGGGTCACTATCCTGACCAAATCATCCTCATCTCTATTTTCTCTCTCCATGAATCACAATACCTAGTTACCTATCATGCACTTCAATTCAAAACACATGTTATCAAATCTTTTCAATAATTAAGAAGAATCTTAACCTAGCTCTGGGACCAAATAATGTAGATCAAATACATAATTACAAACAACTTTATACTTTTCCACTTGAAGCACTTGTCTAACAATGATACTTGGTTTCACTTCTCATATTTGATGTAAGATTTCATATGAATTTAATCTATCTATCTAATCTTTGTTTAGGTGTTCTAATACCCTCTCAATCCCATTCATCTCTCAACATTACCTTCTAAGTCTCAATTCTACCTTTTTACATTTTTGACCACTCTTTGAACACAGTCCTTCTAGCCCTATGTGGTTAAAAATACTTTGGTATAGACATAAAATAAGCTATTATGAATTATTCAAAACAATTTATTATTCACCCTATCGAATTATGCTTATATGTCAATTTTAGAGGCCTAGTTCTTCCCTCAAGTGTTCTTTATTTCTTTAGACTTAAAGAACTAGGTCTTTTCTAGGCCTAATGCACACCATACCACTCAAATCCATACTTAAATATCCATGCATGCTCTAAAACTATTTTATTCAGCTCAAGCACATGAATTTTGACTATAATAATTTTTTTTGGAAATTTGATTGGTTAAAAATGGAGATATGGTGAAAACCCTAATTTAGGGTTTTGAAACTCTATCATAGTTTAAGAGTTATCAAAATCATATTATAGGAATTGTATTGAGTTTCAAGACTTCCCACTTATTTTCATAGATTGGTATTGACCTCATGCATGTTCTACCACCATTGTTTTTCCATTGTGAATTCACTGTCTACTATTTCTTAATCAAACTATACTTAACTATGCAAGTAAATGACCATCATAGGTCTATCTTAGGGTTTATATACTTTAAATTGATAATTTATAAAATAAAATATTAAAACACATTAAAATAGTTCTAATTCACTTACCCTTTGTAATTTGATCCTTTACACAATCTTTACAAGACTTGTGAAGCATAGTTCATTGTCAACTTGTGCAACAATAAAAAATAGGGGGTATATAACATCACTGTCTAATAAACATATATTATATTCCTTGGTTCAAGTTTACAATTCAAATAATGAAAAAAACCTAAAGAATAATTGAAAACACTATGTATAATTGAATCAACATCTCTTTATGATTAGAAAAATCACTCACTCCCACCACAGTCAACTATCCAGGAAATAGGGATCTTTTGCAACCATTAGGGTTCTATTTATAGAAGCTTTGAAAAATATTGATATCTTCCTTATAATTTATTCCTTCAAATTTCAATCATTCATACCAAATTAATAAATATGTAGCAACTAAAGTTATTATATATTTAACCCATGCACAACAAAGTATTATCTTCACATATAAAGGGATTAATACCCAACATAGGATATTTTTGTAACTATTCTTGAATCACAAATTCATTTGATCATAGTTACTCCAATATATAACCTTAAACACATTACACAAATTTTTCACAAGTATAATGTTTGATAAATTACATTTTATCATATTTCATGTACAACACAATCTAAAACACAAGTTTTTTTAATCACAAGAACAAGGTTTACATTTTATGACCCTTTCAAAAAGGTTCCTTCTCTGTTCTACATCTATACAAAGTTTCCTTTCAATCAAAAATTCAATATATTCTAATTATGCTTGAAAAAAAACTACCAATTCCATTTTTGCATTAATGAAATAACATAGTCAAAAAATGATCCCAGACCTCAACATGGTCTACATGCATATCTCATTCATTCAAAAACAACAAAGTTCTTCCCAAAACATTCTTATTATCCTCATTCCAAACTTGTCATTAAATTATTCATTCCACTTATTCAAATGGGAATATAAATAATCACCCCTAAAATAACTCCAAAAATCATATTTATGTGCATAATTGTTTTCTTGCCACCTTCTTATGTAGAGGTTACTCAATATATGATGTTTGTCTTGATTTTCACAATATAAACCCTCCAAGACTATGACATTAGACAAATGACATGTATGAAACTACTAAAATATCCAAAACCTTTTGATACATATTTACATCTTCATTAGTGCATAAAATAGTTGTTATACAAGATTATAAATTTAAATTTGCTCAAAGAAGGTTTTAGCAGTAAAATGAGTAATTCAAATTCTATGCACTATATGACTACCTAGACTCTGCAAATAAACCTCTAATAACTTAAAGAAACTATGAACTAACTACTAGACCATATATATAAAAAAAAATGAAACCATTTTTGGGTCTTCATGTGATTTCCTTGCATCAATGTGCTTCTATTATGTGATAAAAAATAAGTTCTAAGAATCAAATGTTTCCATCTTACATACCCCCAAACTAAGGGTTGACCTAGAATCCTAGTGTGCCAATCTATGTAGCTTGATCAATGTAGGAAGTATAATAAATAAATAAATTTGATCAATGTGGGAATATTTTTAGGGATTATTTATGCATGATATCGATCCTTTAAGGGAGTGGTAAGAAATACTTTTTGAAATAGCTATCCTTTGAGGAATCAATATGTGTTTTTGATATTTTGTATAGTTTTATAGATTTTGTGGATTTAATATAGCTATTCTTCAAGGGAGTAGTCTATTCATATTACTTTGGTTTTGATTTTATATATAATTTGATTTTGATTTTGATCCCAATGATATTTTAATTTTATGGATTGGCCTTAGGTATCCTATGATAATTTCCCAAAGTTTTGATATACAAGATAAAACATATTTAATCTTAAAAATGAATGCAATCATATGAATGGATTTTAAGAGATAATGATTTGGATCTCCTTCCATTAGTGGGAAGAGCTTATACAATTAGAGTATGATATGAATAGAGATAGGTTATTAATATTTAAGGTTAATAATAGGCAATGCTTCTAGATAACCCCATATCTCTAGATATCATTATTTGGTATAGGAATATGAAACCTAAAAACTAAACTAGGCTGATAAAAAGTGACTAAGATTGATTAGAAATAGAAAGGATGCAGATGCAAGGAATTAAGAGGTTCTGACTCTAATTTCACATCAAGAAAAGCTAAACTATATGACCCAGATTCGTATTTATGGGTGATGATATATGATATGAGCCAATTTGGAAAAAAAATTCCCGTTTTGCTTTTTTCCATATTAGTTACATGCTGATTTTATTTTAAGACAAGATCACCAATGTTAAATTAATGTTTCTTTAAATGTTTATTATAGGCAAATTTAATGCATTCCTAATATACATGTAGATGGTGAAGGGCAGCCAATCGATGCTCATCTAAGAGTCTAGTCTTTCTTGATGGAAGTAATCCTCAATAATGATATATTTTAAGGAGATGCAAAGGGATGGAACATAAACTTTGAGAGGAAGTACAACTTTAGTACCGTAGACTAGGGAGAAAATATTAATGCCTATAGGGGTTCAAATACTAGTTTGATAAGCCCATAAGGCAAAGGGAACATGCAAATACCAATTTTTTCCTACTTCATTCCTGACTTTGGTTAGGATTTTGACTAGAGTCTTGTTGGATGCATCAACTTGACCATTAGCTTGTGGATAGTAGGATGAGGAGAAACTAATATTAATGATAAAAGAATGATAGAGCTCTCGAACCTCTTTATTATTAAAATATATATTTTTATTTGTGATGATCTTGTGGGGGATGCCAAAGTGACAAACGATACATTGATTAATGAATTTACTGATTTTATCTACTTTGGTGGAGATATGGGGGATAACCTTCACCCAATTAGTAAAATAATCAGTGGTGGTAATGATAAACCCATGATGTTGGGATGATTTAGGATTTATTTATGCTATGAGATCAAGCCCCCACTGAGAGAAGGGCCAAAAGTCCTAAGTGACCTGCAAGACTTGGCTAGGGATATGAGATAAGTTGGCATGTTGATGATACTTGATTCACTTCTTCATGTACTCACAACAATATTTATCTAAAATGGGCCAATAATAGACCAATCATAGGATTAATTTAGTGATAACATGGCCACTAAAGTTCCCCACACATGATTCCTCATGAGATTCCTTAATAGAAAGTGTAGCTCCATGATTTTAGAGATAATGAAGAAGAATTCCATCGAAACCATGCTTATAAAGGACACCCCTAGTATGAAAAAATGGGTGACATGATACTAAAAGGCTCACATAGTATTTATAGATAGGTCTATAGGAGTTATCCCTTAGATAGATAGTCAAATATTTGGGAATACCACAGATTTGATGAATTCTCCTCTACACTATGGATGGATGGGATGTTAGTTTTGGTAAAAGAGGGTTGATTAAGCCTATGAACAAGGGAAAAAAAATTAGACTCCTATGATGAGGATGGGATCAAAGAGGCCAGGGAGGCCATAGTATCCTTAAATTTTTTAGTTAATTGAGGGGTGGATTGGATCACAAAATGCTCAAAAGTGGATATCAACTCATCAACTAATGTCTTATACTTATGAAGAGTATAATTTTTAAACTAATAGATTTCTTATATGAGTTGATAATCACCATGAATATTAAGAATTTTAATACCCAAGGCTAAGGTAGTTTGGAGACCTATGATTAAAGCCTCATAATCTACCATATTGTTAGTGAAGTTGATATTGAGTTTAAGGGATAGAAGAATAGGTTTTTCCCCTAGGAAAAATTAAGATAATTCTAGATCCCCCACCAATTTCAAATTTGGATCCATCAAAGAATAGAGTCCTTTGATATTATTGATCTAGTTGAGATGTGGAGGCTATAGAATACTCTAGAAATTTGCATTTAATAGGTTGACTATCAGAAAGGGGCACCTCAACAAGTCGATCAACAATAATTTTATGTTTAATTGACTTTTGATGGATAAAATATAGATCAATTTCTACCAAAAGCATAAGCTACTTAGCCATTCACTAATTTTAATAAGGTTTAGAGTGCATGAATTATAGGGGATTAGTGTTCATAACAACATAAATTTTATGATTGAGGAGATAATGTCATAGCTTAGTAGGAATAAAACTAAGATACAAAGATAGTTTTTTAGTATGAGAATACCATGTCTCATATTAAACAAATGTACAATTGATGTAGTACATAGCCTACTCTTTATATTTTTCATCATGATGGGCCAACATAGCTCCAAGGGCATGTTCAGTAGTGGAGATGTACAATAAGAATGGTTGTCCTTGTTTCGAAGGAGTGAGAACTGGTGGTGAGAAAAGGTATCTCTTAAGAGATTAAAAATCCTCCTAAAAACTAGAATCCGACTTAAATCAGATATCTTTTCTTAAAAGGTGATGGAAAGGTTGACAAAAAAATACATTGTAATTTACCTTGCAAAATATGAAGTTTCTTGAGATTAGATGGGGGTGGCATTTCTAAGATGGATTTGATTTTGACATGGTCAAATTTTATCACACAAATGGAGATATTAAAACCTAAGATTTTACCCATCAATACTCTATAAATAAATTTATAGGAATTTTGATGAATAAAAAATTGGATTAGGTGGTAAAAAATAACCTTTAGAATGGAAAGGTGATCTTTTCATAAATTTGATTTATCAAGGAGGTCATATAAATAATCCTAAAAAATCTTGTGGATAATATCATGAAATATGTAGGTTATGGCTCTCTGGTAGATAGATCCTATGTTCTTTAGGCCAAAAGGCATAACACAATAGCAAAAAGTCCCATAAGGAGTAATAAATGAGGTCTTATGTTGGTCTTTTAGTGTGATAAGGATTTGATTATATCTAAAAAATACATCCATTAATAAAAATATATCATGGCCACCAGTCAAATCTACGAACTGATCAATATTATGGAGAGGGAAGTCATCCTTTGGACAATTGAGATTGAGGTCTCAAAAGTCAATACAAAGGCAAAGTCCCCTTATAGGATTCTTTATAGGGATGATGTTAGATACCCATTAAGGGTAATCGATAGGTTAGATCAAATTAATAAATATAAGGAATTGTATCTCCTTTTTGACTAAGAGTGTAATGTGATGATGCATTTTCCAAAGATTTTGCATGATAGACTCAACATCAAAAAATGTAATGATATTATGGAAGATGATGATGGTAGGATCAGTACCATGTATATCACTGTAGAATCAAGTGAATGCTTCACTTTGATCGGCTAGAAACATAGTGAAATCCTAATATTCCTAATGATCTAAAGATTTACTAGCTTGAATGATGCATGGAGTATTTGGGGACCCTATGTTAATGTCAATGGTGGTCTCATTCAAAATACTAGAGGTTTATGATGGGAGGGATTTACATAGATGAGAGTTATCAGCACTTAAATGAGTTTAGATGGACTCATCATCCTAGCACTAAATAATAAGGATGGCGGGAAAGTATTACCCTACAATGTTACGGTAGGATAGAGGAATGGTGTGGAAATCATCATCATAATGATAAATGAGATATTATATGGAAATTACATTGACTAGAAAAAAGCTAGGCAGAATGGATATGATGTTGTCAATCAAGGAAGAGGTGTTGAATGGTGAGGATGATGTATCCTATATATGGATGAGGGGAATAGTAAACTTTGGGGAGGCTTTGGTATTTTTTGCTGAAGCCAAGACTATTTTTCTCATGACGTTTTCTAAACTCCCCCAATACAACCTTGTGTGGGCCCTATTCATAATGTCCCATACTAAAACCTTTCTAGGCACATCATTATAGGTGTGTTTCTACAAAATGGGGTTTATCAAGAAATTAAAAGTTGGATGTAAATGGTTTAGCTCAAGTTTTTTTAGAAGGACCCATGGATGATTGGTTAATTATACCATAAATCAGATGGGTAGGAAGAAATGGTGGACCAAAGGGAATAGTGTCCCCCAAATTTGGACAACACGATGGTTATTTATTAGGGCATCCATGTTCTTGTAGTGTAGGGAGGGTATTAAGCATCAGTAACTAGTACTCTCCAATTAAAAGATATTGGAAGGTAGAATCGATGGTTTCCTTACCTAGTCTCAATATAGGGATGGTTGTGCTAGTGGATGCTTCATTAGATGGAGATGGGGTACCACTTTGTAATGGAATTAGGAACTCATAGGGTCGAAAGGTAAGGTTGTATATTTAGAAGGGATGGGGGTCAGTGAGGACATTATGGATTTTTCCCTCATATTCAAATTTAATACATTGATGTAATTCTAAGGGGATATAATGCATGGCATGTATTCAAGGATGTCCAAGGAGAATATTGTACTATATTTCTCCTTCAATGACAGAATAATTTAGGGAAAAATTGAGTACCTACCTAAATGTGAATTAATATTGTACCTAATGTATGGGCAACAATATAATTAAAGGCTCATAGAATGAAGGTGATTGGGCTACCACTATCTCAGGTGGTTGTTGTTTAAAAGCATGGGAAAAGATAATGTTTATACTAGCATCATTATCTATCATGAATCTTTTAATCTAAGTTTGATCTATCTAGGTGGTGATAAATAGAGTGGGATCTTATTCATCCAAATGTAAGGGTGGTATCTTTGAATCATGCAACAATATAGAAAAGGGTTTCTTAAGTGATGCAATGAAGGCCGACAAAGGTTGGGGCACATCTACTTGTATTTATGTAGCATGTAAGGCTTCTATCATGGATTGATAGTATTTTGGAGAATTATGGACAAGTTCATATAAGGACAACTTGATCATCATTTAGTGAAGATGTTTTAATCTAAATCATGATTATTTTGTGCCTTTCCTAAAATGGAGATCTTAGCTTTGGATCCAAGTGTTATTGGATTATTTATGGTAGGCACTGGTGTTTTAACAATAGTCACTTTAGCTTCCTCATAATTGTGGGTCCTATGACCCTTGATTGGGATCACGTGGCCATATGAACCTCATCTATTTAGAATAGAGAGGGATGCTCTATGTTCTCAGAGTCATCCTCATCTAGGGGGAACGAGTGGCATTGAACCTAATCAATGGTTCTATCCTCATTTATAGCTTATTCTGACATGTTATTTTCTATGGTGGATGGATATAGGGGATGGGCATGATCTAAAGAGATTATCTTCATCTAAAAAATTTGGATTATGACCTTTAATGTATTGAAGACTTTTATGTTATGGCCTAATATTTGATGGTATGCACATGACCTATTTTCACTATACCAAGATGTTTTTTGAATATGTAGGTTGATAGCATTTATAGGTGGTAACATGATTGAGGAGGTCTGGATAAGCTGATCAAGGATATAAGAATAAGATCCCTTCAATGGTTCTCGAATCATCTTTTCCATCCTTTGGGGCACTAATGGAGAAGAGGTACATGACTTCAAACCTTGGGCTCTTGAGCTAGCTACTTGGATAGTGCTTATTGTAGGGACTTTATGTTGATGGTAATTCTTTACCCCTAAACCAAGTGGGTAATAAGGGTTTAATGGGTTATAGATTGGTATGAACATAGTGGGAATATTTAATTATGATGGGACTTGTGTTTTAGTTGTAGATTCTATAATAGTATCTTTATGCTTAGCTAAGGATGGGTCCATAGTATACATACTCTTTTCTTAGTAGGGGGCAATGGTGCTTTTCCTTTTCATATCTGTTCAGGGGTTGTGAAGATGTCCTCTTTACATATTTCAATCCTAATAAGAGTATGTTGTAGATATTTTCCCCTTGGGGCTCCTATATTTTTGTTTTTGGTATCTATAGTTTTCCCCTTTTTCTCTCTACGATCTAGTATCTCCTTAGAAATGGGGGGAATTGATCTAGAGATAGTTTGAGGTAACATAACAGTTTATTTAGGGAGTAATAAACTAATGGGAACATGTATACTAGATGTAGGTATTGATACGGTGTGAGGAACAAAATTTTGTAGAATGTCAACACAAAATTTTTCTTTAATAAGTTTTTACTCTTTTGGTTCTTGAGTGTCCTTAGTTATGGGTTCTTATAATGGGTCCAAAACATTAAGATTTGACAAATTATATGAATTTTTTGGGATTTTTTTTCTTGGTTTAGATGGGTTAAAAGTGTCTCCTATAAGGACATCAGGAATAGGGGCATAAACAAATTATTTGGGTAGAAGCTAGTTGTGGATGATGTTAATTACGTGAGTCTCATGTTCTAATGTGGATCCTAATTTACCTTGTATGGAATTTGATGTAGAGGCATGATTTGGGAAAAGTTGTCTAAATATATCTATAGATTGGTTTGTGGGGGCATTAGGATTGTCTAATCACAATTCTCCTTGATCTATAAGATTTTATACTAATACTTTGAAATAATGATATATGAAAACATCATGGCTTATGAAATGATGAAAATGATAGAAGTCATTTTCACTAAACCAACTAGGTTTAGGATGAGACTCATCGAGAGTTCTAACATGAGGGAGTTTCCCAAGAGAAGCCTTTAGGACTTTATCTAAAATAGAGTCATAGGATTCTCCTAGAGGGGTATATTATCTTAGGGGAAAGCATGTTAATGGCTTCTGGGACTGTGCCTATGAATTGAAGGGATTGGATTGGTTTTTGGATTGAACTGGTGTTGACTTCACAACTATGACATTGGTATTCCCTTTGACTTTATTGCTTTTATTACTAATAGTCCCTTTGTAGGGTTCAAATTTAAAGTTATTGTTTCTTAGTTCGACCTTCCCTTCCTCAAGGGATCTGATTTCAAGCATTTGGTCCATTGAAAAGGCCTCATATAAGGTTCTAAAAGAGTGTAACCATAGTGTTGACAAGATGTGCTTAGCACAAGCTCTCAAAAATAATTAGATTAACTTGGGCTATAATAGAGAGAAAGTGAGTTGGTTGATTAAACTTCTCCATCTAACTACAAAGCTAGAAACAAAATCATCATCAAATTTATAGATGTCATAGTGGTCCATAATGGTGAATTTTCTTTTTATATTGAATGAAAGTGTTCTAGGAAAAATTGGGCTAGTTTCCCAAATGAAAAGAGGTAATGTTAGGGGATCAAGCTATACCAATCTAGGGCAGGTGAAGCTAGCGACATAAGAATTTTTGTAAGAAGAAGAACATCATCATGTACTATGAGCTAAAAAGCATGCATAAATTCTTATAGATGTTATTTTGGGTCCTCCTTAGTCTATAATTTCGCAAACATGAGGAGTTACCATTATGGATGATAAGGTCTGATAGGAATTTCTAGGTTGATGGGCTTACTAAAAATTTGCTCATAGGTGAACATGTTCTTTTGACCAAAGGTAGAAGCTTCCAAGTTAGCCATACTATTAATAAGGTGATCCAAAACTTAGAAGCTTTGGTTGAAAGATAATTCAAGAAACAAGAACAACACAATTGTAATAATGCTATCTCTGAAAAGAGATGTTTTATTGATCAAATTTGTAGATCCAAACATATGTCTATCTCTGAGAAGAGATGTCTGATTTCCTTTTTGCATTACATATTAATTTATACACATTTTTAAGGTAGGAGGAGGATGTGAAATGTCACCAATATCAATGGAGATTAAGTGGTTTGACTTCCATGATTCACAACAATATAGAATTTGAACAACTACTATTTTTAAAAACTTAATATGTTTAAGTTGCAATACTAAATTTGAAATTTTGGGCACTTCCATTTGGTTTTTAGTAGTGAAAACCCACTGATCAAAGATCATGCCATCTCACAACATTCCCCTCATTCTTAGATTTCCAACAGTTCAAATGGGTAGTCAAATAGAGCTATCGTGCAAAAGTTATGGCTTCTAAAAGTTCTCCCACCAATTGGGGTAGAACCATCACCCAAATTGTCACCTAAAATATTACTCTAATCATAAGGATGCTCATGAGATCAAGTTGGATGATATGTTTAGTGATTCCTCCCAAAACATTATGTTGTGATGGTTGGTATGTAGATAACGATGTGGAAAAATCCTGAGATAAGGGATAATTGACCGAGGTGGTTATAATAAGTTGAGAAGCCACCATGTATTATGGAGCTTACAAAGGGATGTATGTAGACCCAATAGCATATATAGGCACTATATAATAGGTGGTTAAAGGTACATATCACTAAGGTGGATGAGTCATAGTATCTTATTGTAATGGTTATGTTTGGTTACTTAAGGACATACTAGTTTGAATTGGTGGAAGTTTCATTAGAACTGATATGACTAGGTTTTGAAGTGAGGCAGTAACTAGTTCAGTAGATGTAGGATTAGTAGTGGTAACACTCTAAGTTTGAGTGGTGGTTAGTGATAAAGCACTAGATGTCACCTAAGGTAGGTTGTTTAAGGGTTGTGTCTTAGTAGTATCAAGACTAGTAGGAGGGGGATTATTATGGGAAGTTAACATAATAATGGTAAATACTTCACCCTCCTAAAAGAGCATACCATATGGATGATAAGAGATATGCATATTGGGAGATAATAGGATACGTATGGATCTAGAGGTAAGATAATGGTTAAGAGCTATGGGATTTATATCTAGTATGGCGGTGAACTCAAGATCACCCTAGGTGTATTCTTGAGGGATGCTTTCACCTATGGACTCAGAGGAAGCAAGGGGGCTAGGAGAATTATCCATAGATGAAGACACAAATAGAGGTTCATGTTTTTTTGGTGAATTCTATCACATCAAAACCATGTAGAAATAAATACCAAAAAATAAAAATCGTGGAAAAAATTCTTTTTGATTATATTATTTTGAGTGAGTATGAAAAGATACACACAATAAAGTTGTTCCTAAAAATCTTTTAATTTTTTTGACCTTGAAGTGTGGAAAAAAGAGAGAAGAAGGATACCAAGGGTCCTAAGAAATAGCAATCTAAGGATGGTCTCAGGTTATGTTTTGGTGCTCAAGGATTTTTTTATTGGTACTGATACTTGGCATGGTGTTGGGTCCTACCACCTCACTTCACACATTATAGCATAAGGGTGTTGGGTGCTTAGCTAGAATATACCCATAGACTAGAGTTTATACTTACACAAAGAATTGAGTCGATCATCCCCTTAGTGGTGAAATCCATGTTGAATCATCAAGAAGAAGGTTGCCATGAGGTGATAAAATCCTTCTTGATTCCCTTATGTCAGTTGTTTTGATAAGTTTATTGTGAATGTGATTTGGTTTGTGTGTGATAAAAGTGATGACTATGATAAATATACCACTTAGATTATTCTTTATGAGTAAACTAAATAAGCGAAATAGATGCAAATTGTTTAACCTTTAAAAAAAATGCAATTTTGATTTTCTTTAGATGAATTGAACAAACAAAAGAAATGGAGAGATTAAAAAAATTTAGAAATGATTTTAACAGAAGGGATGAGGCCTTAGGGGTCCCACCAGGCATGCTAGAATGTTTAAGTAGTTTTTAATTTTATTTTAAATTAAAATGTGACTTCCTAAAAACTTGAAATTAAATAGGGTTTATGTGGATACTTGTGGAGTAGAAGACCATACACACCAATTGAATCCAATGATAGTGAGAGATCCTTTTTGGTTGGGAATGCTAACTTGCACACATTTGAATATTTGACAAAAATAGATTAATAAAAGAGATGGGTACATTGCCTAATCAAAGATTAGTTTTAAAAAGTGGTACACTTCCTTATATATATATATATATATATATATATATATATATATATATATATATATATATATATATATATATATATATATATATCAGTTCATTATTTATACAATTAAGTGAAATAAAACTGTAAGAAATTAAAATAGAAAAATTATGCAATAATAATGTTGATTCAAATTTTCTTCCTCGATTAATTAAACAATGAAAATAAAATATTCTTCTGAGTGAGAAGAAGTAAAATCTACATCATTTTGAATAATAGTTAATGATACATCATATGATTCATGAGAGGGTGTATAGATGATGGTAGATAGGGATAGCTCAAATGCTATATCACTTTGATCCACAAAGAAAAGCTAGGGAACTATAGGGAGATCAATAATGTGGTCACGTTATGAACTAAATCTGGTAAATTCATCTACAAAGAGAAGGCCATTATCAAATAATAGTAATCAACAAAGGGATTAAAAACATAAGCTTATGATAAGGTCTTAGGTCTTATATCTGAAACACAATAGATTGATGTTGATCCTAATAGGATTGATGCTGATCCTGATAAGATCAGTGATGATCAACATAATTAGTTTTGATTTAGAATGAATTGAATTCAATTCTCTATGGCTGAGTTTAATAAATTAGAAACTAGAAATGAGGTAGATTTTATAACAAGAGTGGATAAATAGATAAAGAAGGACGCTAATAATAATTTAATGATTAAATGGATAGATAAATGACTAATGATTGAAAGATAATGATAAAAATAAAATACTATACTTACCTTTGATCAACTTGTTAGAAGAATTAACTTCTTCCACATGTGTAAGAAGCAGCTCGAGTTACATAGAGGATGTGATTGAATGCAATAAAAAATCTAATAGAGTATCGGTACGAATGTATTCAAAGTCTCCTGAAATTCAAACATTGGCTCAAAGATCTCAATTGTCTGGTCTAGTCCTATATGCAAAGGTAGGCTACATATTTATGGATTAACATCGATCTAGAGAATCAACTCTGATCATGGGAGAATCATCACCGATTCACCAAAAATGGATCCTTTGTTAAAACAATAGAAGAGAATAGCTAGAGGATGGGTGGAGTTGTTTGTAATGTCTCCATACGTGGGTGAATTGGTTAGACGAGTAGATTCCTAGGTTATAATTGGTTTTAGGAGGTTGGGAATGGTAAAGTGGTAAAAATAAAGGCTATTTATTAGGCTAGTAAACAATAAATAATCTCAACCTTAGGATAGGATTTATTTATGGGATTTAAATAAATAGGACCTATAACACCTAATTAATCATCCCTAAGGGGACATAATTATAGTGTCTACAATAAAACAAATTTTAATTTTTTTAGAGTTTATATTATTTCTTGATGTCATTTTTATGTTTACTTACTATTTTTTATCCATGATTTTTTTGGTTATGGGATGTTTATTCTTTAAGGAGGCTTATTTATGGTTAAAGTGATGAATGTGAATGTTTTCAAGTATTTTTCAATGAATGGTTTCTTTAAATATGTGGTTAAATGTTGGTAAAATAGGGGTTTTATGAGGGGCCCTGGCCCTATACATTAATCAATAGGTTAAGTTTAGAGACCAAGTTTAGAAATAAACCAATCACAAAAGAGAAAAATAACAAAAAAAAAAAGAACACAGTTAAAAATTAGTAAAGAAATAGAAATAGGGAACACACAATCAGAGAAATGACCGATCATGGGTTAGTTTTCCAACCGATCTTTCTTAGTGAACTTATTATAGAATTTAGATAGTGTGTCCTCTTCCTTGACATTGGATTTCATCTTCTTTTAAGCCTAGATATATTTGAGTCATCACCCTTTCTCTTCAAAACCAATTTGAACATCTCCATGCTCTACAAACTTTTCATTACCATGAGCTGAATGTAATCCACTAAAGTGTTAAGGTTTTCATTGAGATTTTGAATTCCTTTCTCTTGTCTGTACATTATTTCCTTCATATTTTAGAACTCAGTGTTTATTTCCAAGACATATGATTTAGTGTCATATATCCCATCATTTTAACTTAATTTATTTATCTCATATTTGAATCTCTTTTGATCCTTAGGGAAGCAATAGAGAATCAACTTTTGTAACTCCACTTCATCCTCAACTTTGTCGCGCTTGTTTTGGTATTTTAGTTCCTCCATGCTCTCATTAAATTCCATTGGAATGTAGATTTTTTTATTTTTAAAACTAGTGTCCTTGTTGAAATCTTCCAGGGATTTCTCTTCGATGTTTCTTTCATTGGTTTTCTCTTTTAGTATATGGATTCTCTTAGCAACCTCTTCAAGTTTAATCCTTTCTTTTGCCTCCTTAGGATTGTTGTTCAGGTGAGAATCATCTTTAAGGATTTCAATGTTGATATTGACTTTTTAAATTTTTGATGTCCTTATTTTTATTATACTCTGTAGTTGGGAGGGTGTTGGGATCCTTCTCAATGTTGTCAAAGTTGATAAAAATCATCTTTTGATGAATCAAGTTCTTCTGTTTAGGTTTAGTGGCAATTCTTAAATTTCTTTTAGGTGGTGATAGAGCTTTTTTCTTTTCCTTTTTTATGATGACATGAGTGCAAGGGTTCAAGGATTTGAAGAATTTGTAAATGAGAAAAATAATGGCTTGGTGTATACGTTCTTTCTTCTTCTCCATCTTTACATCAAAGATATATTAGTGTTAAGAGTTTTTACCCCACACACACACACACACACATTTTGCTTTGGTCTTGATATAAAGTAATAAAAGATTAGGGGCCCTTAAATTAAAATTATGATGACATTTTTCCCACAAATAAAATTTAAAATCTCTTAAAATAAAATGAAAATAAGTACAAAAATATTAACAAATAAAAAATAAAACAATAAAATATATATAAATAAAAAATAAAACTATAGCCAACAAAATATATATTAACAAAAAATAAAACTATAACCAACAAATGAACAAATAATAAAAAGTAACTACCCATAAAAATCATGTATATAATATTTATGTATTTCAAAAATATATTATATAAATAATTTTTTAAGAAAAAATTCTTAAATCAACTTTATAGATTTTCCAATCCACATCTAATTATTATTTTTTTTTTGAAAAATATAGAGATCAACTAATACATGTCAATTAAGATTAAAACATAATCAAAGGCACAATCCTTCCACAATTAATTTCTTTAGAATATCGCACTTGAAATATATTGAACACACATGCCATGATTTCATCATTTTAAATACAAGGTTAAAGATGTAAGCAGCCCATTTGTTTCTTCCAGGCACCAAATTTACAAAGTTTTGTTTCAAGCTTAAAATTTCATGCCACTATTCTACTACAGCTGAAATACCTTCCCACAAAGCTCTATCCTGGTTATGGAGATCACATTTTACTAGGTCAATAGTGCTTTGGAAGCTAGGTCCATGAGGAGAACTAATAGGTGAATTTGCATTCCAAAACCTAGAACAACAAAATCCTCATTCAGGAAGAGTTGAGCCTCTGTTATATCCTCTGTCCTATTCTAAATAAAATGTAGGAATGTCAAAATTTTCATGAAAATTTCCGAAAAATCATTTGCATTGTTATATCAACGAAAAAGGAACCATTCACACCTGACATGAATGACTTACATCCATGAGCAAACTGCCCTAAGCAAACTTCGGTATATAAACATATGTATTTCCATTATGGTATTTCCATTCTTCAACTATTTTTCTTATAAAAAAATAAAAATCAAAAATCAAAACGCAGTAGATACAAATTTGTGATATCAAAAATAAACATTAACTATTTTTAAAGGTATAGAATAAATGTTATTGGAAAATTGCGATTCTAAAGATCTTTAAAATTTTGGTATCTTTAATAAAAAATAGTATGTTTTTTCCTAGATAATTCTTCAACTGAATTTTATAAAATATTATTTTAAGATCAAACCCTTTTTTTTTTGGTTGGTTCTCATTTCTTTAATTAATATTTAAATGATTTATTTACATATTTTTAAAATTAATTTTTATTTTATTAATATATCTATGATGTTTTTAAATTTTGAAAGAATTATATATATATATATATATATATATATATATATATATGTATATTCTTATTTTTATAATTACATTTTTTAATTATAAATCATAAAGAAATATTTTTTAGAATTATTTTAAAAAAATATTTCTTTTAAATAATTTTGTATTACCTTTTACTTATAATGTTGATTCTTAAATTTTCTGAAGGTAGATATGTATGTAATATATTTTTATCTTCATTAAATTGTTTTTGATGGTGCACTATCCTAAATGGGATTAACATTTTGTTATGGAAGTTTTACCTATACTTTTTTTAATGTGTTTTTATTATGTCTATTCTTTAACATTTGCATTATTTTTTACAATTTATAAGCTAGTTTTTAATTTTTTAATATATCAATGATATTTTAGAAATATTAAAAGAATTTTAATAAATTTAAAACTTTGAATTTTTATGTTTTTCTTACATTTGTGTATGTTAAAATTTATATTATAAGTTGTAAGACCTTTTTTAAGAACTAATTCCTTCAATTTTGGTTTGTTTGCATAATATTGTATTGCCTTTTAACCATAGTGTTGATTCATAAATATTTTTATAGTAAATATATATGTAGTATCTCTTCAATTTAACTAGATTAGTTTTGACTATACACAATTCAAAATGAAATTAATAATTTATGACAGAAGTTTTATTTTCTCTCTTTATACCTTTTAGATTTCTCACATATATCGATAGGGAAACAAATGTTAAGATTCTCTTGGAGAGGTTTTTGGAGGCCAATATTTCCCACATATATCGATAGGGAAACAAATTTGTTCATGTTATGACTAATTTAGGGGTTAGTAGGACATGTTTTAATTCTTGGTTTAAGTTCACATATCTCTCTAATCATTTTGGTACATTTTTATGGGAGATGGCACTAAGGACTTTGGTAAAAAAGAAGGGGTGCCTTCGAATTACTGATGTTATCAATGTAATATTTCACCCTTCATGTCATATCGAGTCATAATGCTCCCATTCATTTCCCAATTATGTGAACCAGGTTGAAGCATGTGAGTCTTAGACTGATTAACTATTTGATTAGATTTGTAATTATTGTGTTCCATTAGATCATTTATGATTCAGTCATAGGTTGGTATTGAGTATAAGTCAAGTGAAAATTGCATGATAATATGGGGGGATAGAGATCACATTCAACCTATCTCATGCGTAAAGGTGAGGGATGATCCTTATATTTGGCACATTATGTGTAATATACCCAACCAATAGGGACTATAAAAAGACAAAAGCTCTGATACCACTGTAATATCCCCAACCAATAGGGACTATAAAAAGACAAAAGATTTGATACCACTGTAATATCCCCAACCAATAGGGACTGTAGAAAGATAAAAGCTCTGAATTGCTTTTCTGTGTATTCTAATTTTTTGTATGAAATAAGAACAAATTGCAATTTCTTTTGCAAAATAATTTCCAAATAAATAGATAAACCACAATATAATCTCTTAACTGGCAAATCAATGATCATATTATTCATCTAGATGATTACAATAGAAGTCCTCTGTCATACATATAAAAAGAATATTAAAATACTATCTTAAAACCTAAATTTTTTGCAAACTAGAAATAAACCCTGGATCTGGTCCGTCTCGGGTTGCTGTGTTGAAAACACAGTCATCATCATCGATTATTCTACCATTGTTGATGGTAAAACACTATGAAAACTACCGATGTCAGTCTCTGATGACCTAGATCAGCCGATGTCGGTCGATATTCTACCGATGTCAGTTTTTGAGTCGATCGATGTCGGTCACTGGACTGCCGATGTCAGTCTCTGTGCTTCTCGCAGCACTTTCTAGCCTCATGTAGAATGGTACAAATTTGTACAAATTTTGTACAAAAGCTAATGGAAAATAGTGCGGCCTATATGCTGTACTCCAGATCTGATGAAATATAGCCTAATACGGAAGATCTTTATTCTAAACAATTACTGAATCAAACCCTAATAAAATAAATACCTGGAAAGCTCTGTGACAACTTTTGTATGAAGTTATCTCTCAAATTGGCAATAGATCTGCTGATATCTCACAACCTCTGAATAGCACACACTAAAGAGTGGACGTTCTCCAATGCAAATGGAAGCCTGGAACCCTTGGCTTAGTCTTCACAGAAGAAATTCTTAGCAACAATCAATATCAATAATCAATAATAATCCCAACTCTCTCCCCATGAGAAACCCTTATACCCTCAAAAAGATGTGCTTGCCCTAATTAGGGTTTCTTAAATTAGAATTAGGGTTTCTTAATTAAAATTAGGTCAAATAATTAATATTTGATTAAATCAATCAAATATAAATATCTCCCTCAATACATATCGAATCCTCAAACCGACTGAAGCTGGTGAATCAGGGAGTGATTCTACACATGACCATACTAAAACAAGGGTGCTCTGCTGCGTGTCAGAAGTCCCTAAATAATAGGAGCTCAGGGAAAACGTGTCTAAAAGAGCCCAAATGAAAGCCAACTATAGGAATTCTGCTAATCAAAGCCAAGCCAAGCTCCATCATGACCCTCTGTCCATCCTATCAGTCTATGAAGGTCGCATAATAGGCTAATCATCAACTTTGACGATGTCCACTAAAAAAGGGGACATGACATTCTGACAAAAGGTAGTTTAGTAGTTTATATGTAGAGGATAGTGGGTTTCAACCTTTTTATATCCAAATATTTTTCCATGGGTTGGGACTAAAAGGTGGTGAGAATGAGGGGGGTGACATTAACATCTTAAAGGAATAAATTAGTGAGGTCCATGATATGTCATCGTATGTCATGCATGAAGGAATAAAATCTTTTAAAGATAAACATACAAAGGGGGAGTTGATGAATAAGTTTTTCAAGTATGTTGAAGAGCCTTAATAGATGAAAGATGGATTTATATAGGTTAACCTCACATTACCTTGAGTAATATGCATATAGATAATTGAGTACTTGATAATGGAAGCAAGTATAAAATTATTTACTCACATCAATTCATGTGACTTAGTCATTTGAAATGAAAATATAAGGTCAATTTTCTCGATTACCTCCTCAAGTCCATTGAAAATTATATTATGACATTTTAGTTTAATAGATCTATGGATTATCCACTAGGGATTGATTTATCTCATTGTCAAAGCAGACCAACCTTTTATTGGGTAGGTACTAGGGATGTTGAACATCCCAAGAATGGGGAGTAGAGTGAGGCTTCAATAGAGAGGCATGTGAGCTTGGAGGAAGTGTCAACGGAACATATGGTCACTAATTAGAGAAATTTTAAGAATTTTATGAAATTTAAAGGCAAGGAGATTTATTTGGAACATACTAACAATAAATCCCAACCTAGCAAAGGGGATGAAGTGATTGTTCCCTTGCAGACATACTAAAGCAACTTTTTAGTCACTCACAAAGACAGGGGCAAAGCTAAAGGTTTTAATAAGGAAGATAAACCTTAATTGAACATGAGGAGGAGGAAATCATGGCTTCCTTGGTGTAATGTCCTTTCGAAGTGATATTAGTTAAACAAAAAATTATTCAACCACTCCAATGATAGAATATTAATTTAAATTTTTTTCCTCAAACCCTAATAATATAAAAATGAGAAAATATTGGTGCATATGCCTTGAAATTAGCTCTAAAAAGAATATTTAAGTTATCCAAAAAAAAAAATTACAGGCCAAATATCTAGCTAAAAGCCTTTTCTTGGACAAACATATAGCTATAAAATTAAGATAAAATAACATAAAATACATATGGATAATCCACACACTTTAAAGGTCTTATGATGACCTGAAAGTGGGTTACCTAGCCCCAAACTCAATCCCTGAACCATGGTGAAGTACACAACCCTTAAAAAGACATTCTCTACCCTAGGACAAGCTTTGAATGCATGCGTCCAACTCCTCTACTAGTTCACTCCTCCTGAAAATGATCTTTGGTGTTGAAAACACACTTATCTTATAAATTTTGTATTCAAAACAACTCCATGATGAGTTGATTTATGTTTTAATTCAAGGTTTTTCATCCTTGATTCAACATTCTTGAAGGGTTTATCCTCCAAGTGTGACCCCTTTATTTTTTTGCTTAGACTTCAGGAAAATGGCTATCAAAATTAGTCATGAATCCATGAATTGACCCTTTCTTTAGTTTATGTATTTCTCACAAGTGCAACACCCAAAATTCAGAAGAGAGGGTCACTTTAAGGATCTTAATAGATCCTTCTTTATAATCATTTCCTTTTTTCCTTTTTATTTTATTTTTATAAAATCATTGATGTCATCCAAAACCCTTAAAAGTCCCCCTTTTAAGTGAATTTAAAAACATGAAATACTTTAAAATAAGTAATTTTACACATATTTAGTTACAAACATTTCAATCCTTACTTCCCTTTATATTTGCCTCTTATCCCCTATGAAGGGTTTTAAGGCTAAGGGTCTTCCATCACGTCCCCATCAAAAGAGGGACATGACAATCATCCATATCCAAAATTAGTTATCTTTAAGCAATAGAAGAAACCAAAAATCTATCTTCATGGTTATCCCTATGCCAAATTCAAACCTAGGTCTTTTTCAAAGAAAATATCCATCTTGGTGATGTCTTATACATTGCATATAAGGCTTGTGTGTGACTTAATTAAATTCAAAATTAAAGACCAACAATACCTCATATTGTCACTTCTCCTTCTTGACCCCATACATTCAAAAGATGCTTATAAGATGTGAGAAACAAGAGAATACATGGATTTATCATCATATGGGTGGCTAGAAATAGGTATTCCATCTAGGTAGTCTTTGTTTATGAGGGCTTTTATTTCCATTATGTCCTTATTTATGCATGAAATAAACATGTTAATCAGAACAATTCATTTTTATTCCTATTGAGGGTTGTTGACCAAGATTGGCTTGTGAAACATGGCTGCCAACTTCTAAATGTCACCAAGAATGCATCCTTTATCAACCTTCTTAGCCTTACATTCATTTATTTTTATTTTTTCCATATTTTTTCCCCAAGTGTACCCTATTGTATACAACTCATAAGAGTTGAAAAGACTCTTAAAATTCCACCAATGATACACCCCATGAATTGAAAATTTATGCATAGAAACATTAAATCCAATTTCACTCCACCATTTTACTTGTACTTTGGCATTGGAGTGAACCAACTCCTTTATCACATAACTACCTTGTTTCCTTATAACATTGAAATTCTTGGTTGGAGTAAGACCATTCAACTTCTTAGTGCTTATGGCACATTCAAGAGACATTATGATCATATAAAAGAAATCAGATTTGCTAGATATCAAATAGCTACCCTTCATATGTACCTTGAAGGTTTTGGAAACATAAATTCATTTCCCCATGTGTGGATGTTGCTTGCCTTGAAAAAGTGGAGTAGTACTTGGTCCCTTATTATTCAAGTAAAACTTACCTTGTTTTGCAAAACTAGACTTCTAGTGGGTTATTCATTATCCCTTTCAACCTTTTTCCAAACATATATACCCAAATGAAGTGGACCATTCATTCCCTCCTTTATGTCCTTAGTAAGTTCCCTTTTGATTTCATATTTTTGAGAATGTTCTCCAAACCGGATAGGCACTTTATGCAACATGGTTTTATATCATATGATAGTCTGGAATGGCCCAAAATACTCATAATTTTTTGAATGTGTTCGAAAATCCTTTCCCAATTCATCTTAAGATTGCTTATTTTTCCTCACACATGAATTTTTAAGCTTCCCAAACATCCAAATTAAGCTTAATTTCCCAACATTGGTAAGGAAAGGGGTAGTTGAATGAATCATTCCATACCTTGGAAACCCAATATCATTAGTTTTTTTTAATAAAGCTCTCACATTGCCATGCATTAGGATACATACTATAATGTGATTAAAGAACTCGCTGATGCTAATAAAATTTTAGAAACTTTTTTCATACCTTAGAGGCTACCATAGACTCTTCATATTGCATTTTTCACATTAAGAACTTTTTCTCATCATTCATTCACTCCATGTGTCATTAATGAATTATTTTCCTTTCATGATAGTTGGCTATCCCAAGTTAGAAAATCCCATTTGCCTAGCTACAATATAACTTCATTTATCATGTTTTTCATTCTTTTGGACATTAACCCCTTGGGTGCCATATCTTGAAACCCATGAAAAACCACTTCCTTATCATTGGCATCAAATTTGAGCTCCATGGTTTAATAGTTTTGGGTGTACTCCCCAAGAGAATTAAACCATTGTCTACCAAGAACAAGGTTAGTCTCTATAATAACAACCACATAAAATTCATCTTCAATGGGATATGTTCCCATCATTATGTATAGAATTGAAATTTTTGTGGTATAAGGGATGGTGAAACGATCCACCAAAGTTACATGAAAACCATTGAATTTAATAGATTGTAAACCACATAAAGCTATTAAATTTTTATCAATGAAATTATGTGTGGCTCCACTATCAATAATAATAGTGACCTCCATAATTTATAAAATACACTTCACATGAAAGGGATAATACTTAGGAGTACCACACACGGAAGAAAATATACCTTCAATGTCTACTACACAAAATAATTTCAACTGTTTCTCTTCATAGGTTGATGCCCCATTTTAAACATCCTCATCTTGTCCATATGAATTCACTTTAATGTAGTGCACTTGACCTTTTCCATGGTAATGATGACCTAATGACAAAGGGTTTTTGAAATCAAAACACAATTTCTTGCTTCTTAATTCATTTCTTATTTCAAAACTTCCTCATAACAACTCTCTTTGCTTCCCCAAACCCTACAAGTTTCACCTATTAGAATACTCTATACCATGTTGATTATGCATATCTAATTGCCTCAAAGGAATTGATCTAGGTGGCCCAAAATTGCTGCCCCTTAGCTGTCCCCAATTATTATTTTTTGGCTATCCATAGGGCTTAAAAATATAACTTTTCTAAAAATTAAAGGGTAGAATCTTATCTTGTGGCATTGAAAATTTAAGATTGAGATCCTTTTGAATGGCTCCTTAGAGAGTAGAATGATCAAAATCTTTAACTAACCATCTAATCAAATCCGTCAAAGCCTCCACGAAAAGAACCACTAATGTCCCTTCTAAAACATCCATCACCATAACTAGAAGCCTTTTAAATTAAGTTCCATATCATTCCACTATGTCTTTTTATTTTAGTGGAGCCAAGTCTCTAAAATGCAATTTTGAATCAGCTCTATCAAATTGCTTAATAATCCTTTTATTGAATTCCTCATAAGATGAAATGAGTTGGTGGCATTGAGTAACCAAACCATGATACCACCATTCATGGGCATCCTCTTCTAATTGAAAGTTAGCAAAATGAATGGCCTATTTTTTCAACATAGGTCTTAGTGAAAACATAAGTATCCACTTTTTGGTTCTAAGCCCTAGTTGAACTCTTAGGAGAACCATCAAAATTTGAAACTACAAGGTTACCCAAAGCATGCTAGAGTCTTATTTGGCTGCCCTTGTGCCTTTGGCCAACCCTACTACCACCTATTTGACCATGCTTCCAAGAAGTGAAAGATAAAAAATACATTTGTTCTATAAAAGGGGCTAGATATGTCATGTATTCATCATAATACTTCAACAAGGTGTCCCTCAATAAAGGTTGTCTTCCCCCTTGGAAATGACCACTTCATCCTTGAAATAGGTAGGATGGTTAGGAATATGTCAAGCTCCTCCCATACCCTTAAAAGGGTAATCCAAGACATTGTGACTTCATGAAGCACTACCATTCCCATTAGATGGCTTGTCACCCTTCAACTCCTTCATTATTTGCATAAATTATACCATCATGGCTATCATTTCTTCTTGGTCTTGTGTGTACTTATCAATCCTTTATTCTTCTCTATTTTTTTCATCTTCCCTTGATTTATCTTGGTTAGTCATGTCTTCTATGTGTATAAGCTCTGTCACTTTCTTCTTACTCCTTAAGTAATATATCACTTCTCCTTCACCTTCTTGCATTATCATTTCAGAATACACAACTAGCAAAGGTTTGGATCTGATACCACTATAATGTCCCTTTAAAGGTATATTAGTTAAATAAAAAGTTATTAAACCACTCTAATGATAAAATATTAATTTTCAAAATTTTCCTTAAACACTAGAAATCTGAAAATGACAAAATACTATTGCATATTCCTAGAAATTAGCACCAAAAATAATATTATAATTCTCCAAAAAATAATATAAATTATTTGAAAATTATAGGCTAACCAACAAGCTAAAAGCCTAATTTTTGGATAAATATATAGCTATAAAATGAAATAAAATATGTGTAGCTGATCCACACCCTCCAAAAGTTTTATGATGACCCTAAAGTGGGTCACCCAACCCCAACCTTAGTCTTTTCCCTTTGGTGAAGTACACATCCCTTAAAAATACATTTACTACCCTAACACAACACATGTATGCATGCATCCAGCTCCTCTATTGGTTCGTTCCTCCTATAAATGATCTTTGGTGTTGAAAAGAACCTTGACTTATCAATTTTGTGCTCAAAACAACTATGTGATTAGTTTATTTAGGATTGAACTCAAAGGTTTTCATCCTTGATTCAGGTCTCTTAAAGGGTTTCCATCCTCCAAGTGTAAGCCCTTTGTTTTCATGCTTAGAATCCTAGAAAATAGATATCAAAATTCATAATGAATACATCAACTAACCTTTTATTTCCTTTGTGTAGTCTTCACAAGTGTATTGCCCAAAATTGGGAAGGGAAAGTAACTTTGAAGATCTTAATAGATCCTTCTTTATGATTGTCTCCTTTTTAAAATTTTCTTTTATTTTTATATAATCACTTAAGTATCCAAAACCCTTAAAGGCCCCCATTTTAAGTGGAATTGAAAACATAAAGTACCTTTAAAAAAGTACTTTTACACATATTCACTTAAAAACATTTCAATCTTTACTTCCCTTTATATTTACCCTTAGCCTCCAGGAAGGGTTTTAAGGCTAAGGGTATTCCATTATGTCCCCATCAAAAGAGGGACATGACACTTGGAGCCCAAGAGCATCAATTTGATGGATTAGGAGGCCAAGGTTACCATCCTAGAGTTTAAATTATTGTAATGAATACAGATCTAGGAGGAGTTGGAGGAAACCAGAGGAATGATGGAGGATTTGGTCAAGCACCAGTCATTTATATGTGGAAAACAAATGGGTAGGGTGGGGAAAAACCTATGGAATCCAACTTTGGATGAAGCCATTGAGATTGAGCATGCCAATATTAAAGAGGAAGAAGTGCAATGTAATGTGGTGAAGGTGAAACCAAAGGATATAAAGAGTGGGAGGAAAGAAAAAGGCATCTTCATCAAGAAGAGAAATATAGAGGACAACATAGAGTTCCAAGCAAACGTATTAGAGGGAACTTGAAAGGAAAAAATACCATGAAGACACAAGATAATATCAATTATGTGGATCTTGCTAACTACCCTATTTCTAATGAATCCTTTGTTTAGTTATCCTAAGCATTTTATTTTGGTTTTAATTATTATTTTTGCTTGTGGTTTTTTGATAAATTTTGGTGGAAGTTGGGGGACTTCTAAGGGATTGTTAGTTCCTAGTGTATTTTTCCATATTTGACTTCCTATGTTTACATTTTGTCTAGGTTATGGACTCTTCACACCCCATTTATTTACCCTGTCTAATACAAAATATTTTATGGCATGGTTTTTTCTTAACTAAAGATTAGTGAAACCTTTTGTGTTTGTCAGGTTATAATGAATTATTTATTTTTATCTCTATTTTGTTGGTATTATTTTCTACATAGGATTCATGAGATATTATTGATTATTTCACCTACATTATTTCAATATTATTGAATACATTTATACTCTTCTTCTTTATTTTTTCAAATTATTGTAATATTATATTATTCTTATCAGATGAAGTTATCATCAAAGAGAAGTATTGTGTAATGCAACCCCCCTTCTTTATCTTAAAATTTTCTTCTCTTTTGTGATCCAAAAATAAATCTTAAAGAAGAGTATTAGACATTAATATTTATTTTGAGTATATTAAATTTATATATTTACTCATATACAAATATTTAATTCACATAATCTAAATTATTTAATATGACATATATACTTCATCTCTTTTATATTATTAAATATATTATTTATTAAAAAAAATACTGAAATTAATTTTCTAATATAGTTATTTTTTCACTTTTCATCCACTTTCCCCTCACTACATGAGGGAAACACACTTACAATGTTGGATAATAATATAAACACTAAAAACACACTTACAATGTTGGATAATGTAATAATTGAACCTATTTTTTAACCCCTTTTCTATTATTCACTTTATTAATAGAGAACATAGCAATCTTCTTCTATAGACCTATTTATAGATTTTCATACATTATTTTTGAAATTGGCTTTACACATCTCTTAGTTTCTTATTAATCTTCTATTATTTTATATGGATTTTATACTCTCTATTATTATCTTTCAAAAAAAGTCCATATACACTTTTTGGTTTATTGTAATAGAATTGGTACATATTTTAATAACATATTCATTTTTCTTTGGGCGTATTATTTTTCCCACAATTTTTTGAATTAGATATTATTAGTACGTTTTCCATTTTTTAGTCATGAACAATTCTCTCTTAATAGGAATTTTTTAAGTCTTTTGGTAGTTGTCTTAGAAAGTACTAAATAAGGTTCTAGGGTTTTATGTGGTTAAAAAAAAATTATGCACATAATTTATGATCCTCTAACCTTTATATGATGGTTTGTCTATTAATATGATTACAATTTTAATTGAATTTATATATAAATACACATATATTTTAGTTTATAAGTGTTTAGATATCAATTAATAAAAATTTATTTAGAATTTTATTTATTTTTTTATTTTTTTAAAATTCAATATCTAAAAATATATTTGATAATTTAAACATTTAGAAAGTATTGATTGTATTGTTAAAGTTCATATTAAGAATACATTTTATTGCATCGATGTTTTAGCTAACGAATTATTATAATTATTATACTATTTTTTCATGTCATACCTTATTACCTAGTGCAATACAAACAAATAAAAATATTAGATATTTTATGCTTTTAAAGTCTAAACACAATGAATATTATAACTTTTATTAAAAAATGTATTTTTTCTTTTTCCCTAATATTTTAGATCACCATCCATAATTTTTCATTAGGTAAAAAAAAAATTATGATAGAACAAACTAAACCTTTTATGATTGAACAAATTAAACCTTATTTCTTTAATGAAGAATCATGGCACACATTCTTCAACATTATCAAATATAACATGATAACGAATATAATGAAATAGTATCTTTATCATTGAAGTGAAGTTTTAAAACACTATGGAAAGGGGAAGATTTTGAGCCACGATAAAATGAATATATATATATATATATATATATATATATATATATATATATATATATATATATATATAAACATATTTCTTAAAATTATATTCAGTGTAATTATAGTTTACAAAAGTGCAACATGATAATTTGGACAAAATCCGAATAACATTTTATTAAGTTTTTCATTGTCTTGTCATAAAAATAATCAAATTTAAATAAATATTTTTATATCTCTTAATATTCAATATATATTTTTAAATTTTTCTTTCATCTTTATTATTTTCTAAAAAATTAATAAAATTTGTTTATTTAATTAATAATATCTCTTTAAACTTACTTACAAAAAATATCGTATTAGAGTTGTAATTTAATTGAAATACATTTATTCATAAAAGCTATACATATATTAGGTGGATGGGTTTTGCATGTTTTATGCATTTATTAATACATTATTTTTCCTGTACCGATATTTATAAAAGAAATATTTTGTTTATATAAAGGAGGTTATGTTTAATGAAAGATAAATGAAGAATATGTATGAAATATTATTTATAATGTATGCTTTTATAATTAAAAAATAATATAAATTTCTAACTATTTTCAATATATATAATATTTTTGGGTGTTAAATTTGTCATTGTTTACATATTATTTTTTATTCATATTTAATTTGTAAGGGAATATTACTTCTTCATATTTATTCTGTAAGGTAATATTACTTCTGTAATAAAGATTTATTTAGGGTTAAAATGACGATTTAGATAATGTAAATGTTATGACGTATTCATGACTCAGAATTTCCTTTAAAGATGTGTTAGTGTTTCCTTTAATTTCATTCAGATTCAACAGCCAATGTATACATATTTATGATAGCAAGATAAACATTAACATGTTTTTAGGGAATAAAACAAATGTCGTTGAAAAACTGCGATTGTAAAAATCCACAATGCAGACGGAGAAAGGGGAAACCTTTAAAAACACACAAAGGACTCTAAGCACCACAATGCGGACGGAGAAAGGGAAAACCTTTAAAAACACACGGAGGACTCTAAGCACAGGATGTTTCAGAAAGGAAGAAGTGAGAGGATTAAATGTGAAAAAAAATCATAATTTAGATTTCATAGCACCCAAATTTTGCCTTGGAAATCGACTTCAGCCACACATTGTAGGAGAGTTGTTTAAGGCTGTTGAGCTTCCATGATCACCTACAATTTCACTTAAGGCTACAGATCATCTTTCTTCATTTATCTCTAGCAGTTTGTTCCTCATTTCTTCCAACTGCTGTGAGGTGGTATCAAATCCTTCAATTGTGAGGTGGAATTAAAAAACGATTGCAAAATACTATGGCCGTTGCGATAGTTAACTGGGGCACATTGAGTCTCATGCCCAGATCCTGCTAAAAAGCTGTGTAGGACCTTCCAAAATAGGTTTCTTTCTTCAACTCGATGTCGTCTTTCCTTGATGGAGACACCTCCTCTATTTCTTGTCTACAAAAAGACCATGGAATCGAAGACGAAGAGGATGGATCGTCTGTGGCATTTCATTGTGTGAAGGGATATGATGATCCAGCCATAACCTTGCTGCTTCTTGTCTTTCTTGCAGTATCGGCTGCTCAAAACTCTAATTTTCACAGATCTATTTACTCCAAAGCTCGCAACCTAAAAGCAACAATGCGGAAGGACAGTGGAAAGATATATTGGAAGTGGATATATATAGCAGGAAGGGAGTAGAGGTGCTATTTTTCACCTAAGATCGAATTTGATCGTTACGTGTGTCACCGTCATCGGTCTATCGGATATTCAAAACGTCAAATATAAATGGGTCCATCTCAACGGGTATTGTCAAGAACTAAATGTAAAGGTTATTATTAATTAATTTATAAAATTATGTAAATATATTAATATTTAAAATAATAAACTATATTATATTATTGATTGATTTGTTTGGGTTTTTATTTGTGTATTTAATTGATCTCTAAGATTATTGGTCACATCTTTTATTTACTCAATACAAATTTAAGATTTAAAAAATTAGTAAAAATTAATAATATAATGAAAATTATTGGTAAAAGTATTCCACTACCTAATATAAATCAATATAAATATATTAAATATATTTATTTTAAGAATATCAAAAGAATACAATCTCAATACTCTTATTTCATATTTTTAATATACCATAATTATTAATAACTTCATTACTTTTTTCAAATATTTTTTGTTAACTAGAGTTATGTCGAATTAACTGAATTAATGAATATCTACTTCTTTATTATTAGCTTGTGACAAGATAAGATTAAATGATTCAATTTTAAATTAATGCAATTCCATTCAATCATTAAAAATATGTTTAAAAAATTGTATTATAACAATTGTAAAGATTGGTTAATGTTTTATATATAAATATTTGAATATTCCTTCAAGTGTTATTCATGCATATTTCATTCTAAGATTTTATTGTGGCACTTATTATAGAAAAAATAACATTAATTAAAAGTGCAAGTTGTGCAACATCACAAAATTGGTTTTCATTGTGGCGCTTGTCCCATGCTGAAAACCCTGTGCATTTATTTATTAAACAATGCAATGTCTAATATTTTATTAAAGTTTAATGCATCAACACATTAACTAGTGATGTATTTTTTATGCATGGAGATGGATGCATGATTAATGTCATGTTAGCTTGAGGATATTAGGACGTGTGGCATGAATCAAGGTTACTTGATATTGAACATGCATACTGCCATCAAGCATGGAGAAATTATTTTTCATCCTCCCAAAATTTTCACTTTACATCCACACCACTTACAGCTCAGCAATGGAGAGTAGTGGTCACTACTAAATCAGAGTTTATTTGATTTTATACTTTAAAAAAGAAGTCTTTCATTCATTAGTCAATTGAAATTTAAGTTGTTCAATGACATCTTTTGCATCCTCAAGTGCATTTCTCTCTCTCTAGACCTATAATTCAACAACATTAAAGATTACCATATTTTATTCAACAATGATAGTAGTAGAGTTCATTTGACCTTCCATGTATGCATGCCTTTCTCCTAATTCAAATAGCCTCTTTTTTATATTGTTTATTTCATCCCTAAGACACAAAATTTCCACTTCCTTCATTTAACTCTTCCTCAATATGCGATTCAACTTATAATTTGGTGAGAAGATTTGTCCAATTATTCCTACTTTAGTATTTTGGGAATCACCAAATGTATGAGATAGGGGATCACTTGGTCAAACTGGTAGATGTGAATCTATAGTTGGTCGGTGTCAAATGTATGTCAAGAGGCTCACCAAAACTTGAGTGGGCTTGAGATGTGCACAATCTAGAGCAATAACATCAACTCCACCTCATCATAGGTATTTTTTTGAATGGAAAATTAGGCATAGAGTGTGGATGGATTGGTAGGTGGAAATACAAATGCATGACATTGAGGAAAATACTTTCCAAATTCATGACATGTCATAGGTTCAATTCACCTCCAATTTATAAAATCCTAAAGAAATCACAAACATCCTCTTTTGAAATTCTTCCATCGATCAATTATTCAATACTATTTCACCCATCAATGGATTTTTGGGCCAAAAATATATTATTTACAATAGTATGAGAAACATTTTTTGGCCATTCATCATAGTGGAATATAAATAGAGAGGTTTTCCATAGTTTATGTTGTATTTTAGAATGGGAAGAATGATAAAAAAAATTATAGTCAATGAAAAACTTGTTTTATTTTTTTACATAATGTAAGATTTAAAACTTGTGAAAGGAGGAAGTTGGTTACAAAACCAACCAATTGGTAAAATAACTCGAACACAATTAATTACTAACAAAACTAAAAAAAATGTTAAAATAAATACATAACTACCTTGGATCATGAATAACCCAACAAACTACCCCTTGATCCAAAGGGGTATAAAAGATGAAAGATTAGGAGCAATGAATACGAAGTCATCAATGTAAATTTGAAGTAACTAAAACTAGTGTCTTGTACATTCAAATACTTATCAAAATCAATGGCATTGCATACAAAAGCTTGCCTTGTGAATTGTGACTAAAAGGATGATAAACATAATAATGAACTGCTCATCCCCTATGATCATCGTATCATATTATAGTAGAACATGATCAAGGCCTATCCAACTACATCAATCCACATAAGGATCCACCTAAAATTTTATCAATATGAGCAATCTGTATTGTGTATGACACATTTCCCTAATGTCCAACAAATGTTGATGACCTTTGCTCAACACTAATGGTGCTATCAACCTCTATCAACTCATAATGTCATTGATGACTGACCAAAGATAGACCAATGATATATATTATTCCATTATCAAGTAAGAGGTAAGATGCTATGCACCAAAAAAATAAAAATAAAATAACATTGTCTGCTATATGTAATGAATATCAATGAGACAAAGCCAAAAATAAGATGAATGTTACATTGGGTTTTATGTTGACCCTTGTAAGTAGATTCAATATACAAAAAGTTCAGAGATTTGTCCATAAATAAATCACACTTTATATCTCTTATTACACCCTTACACCACAAAAAATTTAAAATTATTCTCCCTTTACATTTTTTCATTTCATTATTTTTATACAAAATATGAGCAAAAATGAAATTTGACAAAATGATTTTATGAGGGTTTGGAACCCTATACCTTTACTATATGTAAGTGACCTATAAAAAACTCTCTAAATGACTTACCTTCAATAATCTTGAGTTTATAAAAGTAAGATACTCAATTTTTGAGTTTTTAAAAGAAAAATAAATATATATAATAAAAATTTACATCTAGTAATTTGTGATCAAATGGTTTCATCATGCATAAAAAAATTAGTGCATTTACATGCAATATGGATCCCAAAATAGAAAAAATAAAGAAAACTAAATGAAACAATAATGCACCTTTTTGATTAGTTGTGCCACATTTTAATGGGACTTCAATGTGACATGGATGTCTCCTATGAATTACTGAATTAATTTAACAAAGAAGTTCATCATATAGTTGTGTTGTATAGGTTTGGCATAGTTTATAACAGCTTTGAAAATAAAATTCACACATTTATTCAATAAAAAACATTACTGAGTTGTTATAATATTACACGGTTTGCCTGGAGGACGTCATAATTGATGAATCATGATTAAAAAATATTTTTATTCCTCAAGCTATTAAAGTCTCCCAAGAAGTGTTAACCAAGCTTAGGCTTACAAGTAATTTTGGATGTGTTATGGACTAATATATAGTAACATTATTATTGTATGTGAGTTAGTTTAGTTATTGTAAAGTAATTAATACTTATGATTATATTTTTGTAATGTTTTTGTAACAAAAAATGCATGAATAGGTTTGGTATTATTATTAGAGATTGGGAGTTTCATAGGAGAGATTTTATAGGGATATGTGAATCCCTTATTATAGAAGTCAGAGTCCTGTATATTTATTGTAATGTGTTCATATGAAATTATTCAAAGAGTATGATGAAATAATATCAGAGTGTGTTTAAAATAATTGCAAGTTTGTCTATTGTTTGGCTCCATTATTTTCTATGATTTGTGCTCAGATATAAACCAAAAACATCATTTGGGATTAGAGAAGGTCAATGGTCAATTAAATATAAGAACATGAAATTATACAAATCCATTATTTTCCCTGAGTCATGAGATTCTCTAATAATTATTCTTCATAATTATAGGATAGATAAGTAGCATAATAAAGTTTAGATTGATTAAATATGTACCCTATTTTTTTAGAGCCTACCTGTGTATCTAGAGCTATCTATTTTATGAATTGGTTTTGTTGGATTTGTATTAATCTCATCCCAGACTATACTTTGATCTTGATGGGGACATATCTTAGATCACATGTAATTTAATAGCCGCTTGCACACTTGGATTTTTCATCAGCTCAGCTCACCTTCTTACAATATTGGTAATGACTTACATTGAGATCCATGTCACAATTGTATTGACATCTAATATAGAAAATCAAGAGGGAAATAAACATTGATATGGATCTATTGTGGATGTACCTTCAAATCTGAATTGAATTTGATATGGTTGCAACCTAAATCTAGATCTACTTCTATGTGCCACCTAATCTGATAGTTCTATGCTTTGATATATTTTTTTCATAGTATCTAGTGATCTTGTGACACCTGATAGCTTCTATATGGTGTAGTTGCTAAAATGACTTCTAGATAGTCATTCATTGACTACGTATATATATAAATAGCTACTACTTAAATCCTTAAGATATTTTTACCAAATGTTATCCATGCAATATACATACTTGGCCCAGATGTTGTATATTTCCACTTGATTGGAACATTCAACGTAGATCTAAAATCCCACTATACACCTATGCAACTTACTTTCTAACCCATCAAACAAGCTCATTTACCTCGACATGTTCTATTATTGTATGCTTATTGCACAGTGTATGTTAATATTTAATTTGTTTAGATTTTGTTATAGTATATTTAAATGGAGTCATTTATATTTGAGGTTTATAACCATTCTTTTTATCAGGTCAATCTTGTATTTGTAGATTGAGTATCTCATGATAGATTTTAGGTTGATGTTAATATTTAATAAATTCATAGTAGAAAGTTTTTATTTTAATTGTTCTAATGTGTCAAAACATTTTATTATAAATATTTTATATCATATGGTTAGTCAAACCATAAAGTTATGTATGAGTCAATAATATATAATTGTGTCTTTTATTTAATAATGTCAATATAGAGTCTAGAGTCAAATTTTTTGGTCATCATTATCACAATAAAAAAATAAAAATGTCAAAAGATGAAAAAATGAATCAATTTTCAAAAATATCAATAGTTGAGTCATTTTTTCAAAAGAGTTAAAAAATTGGAAAAAAAATTGCCGCATAGACTCATTTTCACTTGTACGTGACGTCCAAATTATGAGAGGGGTTTCTCCTCAACTAAACTTCATGATTTCATTGGTTGAGTAAGCAACACCATTCAATAGATTATGGAGGCACATGAGGTTGGAGGTCCTTTAGTGATCTCACATGCGTCGCCAATAATGTGGTTGAACCAATGATGTGGTAACTTATGTTTTTATTGTGTGGAGTGTTATTTTTTGCTTCGTGTGATAACTAAATAAGAACAAAATTTCAATTCCTATTCGAGTAATAATTAATTCCTTTTGTAATCCCTCTAATTTAGAGAATGATGGGAACTAAATATGCACTTACATAAACGACATGGTTTGTGGTCAACCAACAAAACCACCTAGTTGGTGGTTAGCTATGGGATAAACCATCATTGGTTGTTGGTAAGCCATGGCAAAGACCATCATTAGTTTTTGGTTGGCCATGGAAAAACCATTTTTTAGGTTTATGATATTTAGAAAAATCACATAGTCATAAATTTAGATGTAGTACAGGATGATATTCTCCAGATGTTTATATTAAATGGGTATGACTAGGAATAATAATATTAAGGTTGTGAATGTTACAGGTTAATACCTAGTAACATTATTAATGTATGTGAGTTAGTTTAGTTATCATAAAGTAATTAATACTTACGGTTATATTTTTTTAATATTGTTATTATAACAACAAATACATGAATAGGTTTGGTATTATTATTAGAGATTGAGAGTTTCATAGGTGAGATTTTATACGTATACGTGAATCCCTTATTATAGGAGTTAGAGTCCTATATATTTATTATAATTTTTTTATATTAAATTATTCATAGAGTATGAATAAATAATATCAGAGTGTGTTTAAAATAATTTATAATTTATCTACATTTTGTATATTTTATTTTCTGTGATTCATGCTCAATTCTAAACTAGCACCATTAGGGTGCAATCAAACATGTTATTATATGCTGATATATTTTTTAGTGACACTCTTTGTTAATTTGATTTATCCTTAATTTGATGCAACCTTCACATATGTTTTTGGCCTATCAAATCATGATTCTCAAAACAAAATTTGACATCGCATCCTTCAAAACAATAGTTTGAAGGAATTTATGTATACATATTTGTCTCTCTCCTTTACCAACACATTTGATTTATAATCCTTGAAGCACCATAATAATTTGGCCTTTGAGATGATTTATTTATCCTTTGCATCTAGTTTTTTCTCCTTTTTCCAGTGCTCTAATACCATTGTTCAATTATATAATGGGAGGAATGATAAAAAAATGTAAATACAATTAACTACTAACAAAATTAAACCAACTGTTAAAATAAATACATAACTAACTTGGATCATAAATGAACCAATAGTTTATGAGACCAACAATCACCTAAGCGAAGGCCCAGAATAAAGTGCTACCAAAAATGAGCTACGTTGAGACCAAGTGGGCCATAGAACAAAGGGGAACCAATTATAGTTTTAAAAATACATCTTCATTTCTAAACTATTCAATTATAATTTCAAAATCAGAGATTTCTTGTCTTCCTTGTATTGAAGACATGACCTAGCTTCTTCAAACAAACCCTCCAAACATTGGGTTTTTATTCTCAACATATGATAGTTCTTGGTGAAACATAGTACCCTGTTTAATCTTTTCTTGTAATTTTATGATATTACTATCTTTTTTAGTTAATTCTAAACTTTTTAGCTTTTAATATACTATATGTCTCTTATGAAACCAATTTGATTTTTTCATTCTCCTCAGTTAGTTTTTTATATTTTCTTCCTCCATTTTGATGGATTCAAAGAGAACCCTCTTCTCTATAATGAGTATTTCACATTCATTATTTAACTCCCCCATATTAAATTCTTTAATGTAAATGCATTTCAATCTAAAACCCCTTTCTTGATCTTTATCCAGAAGTTAATTTGAAATTGACTCAAGTTTTGCATTAACAACACTTAAAGACTCAAACTATCATATTCGTAGATTTGATAATTGATTGTAATGTAACTATATTTGAACCCATGTCTCCTCTTGGTGGCTAAATCCATTTAAACTTTGTTCAAAGTGCATGATTTGGTCTTTCATCTCTTCTATCTTACATCCTTTTGGCTTTATGGAACCAAGTAAAAACTCTATCAATATTTTTCTAGTTCTCTTAAAGAGTCAACACATGTTTGGATACCAGCATCCCTTGTTGCAATTTTTGCAATTGATGTTGGTATTATTATGCCTTAACTTCTATGGCTACATAGTTATCCTGACCTGTTTCAATTATTTCTTAAAACCACCTCAGCTAATTTTGATGCTCATTTTATACATGTTCCTCTACACAAAGGCATGCACATGATTACTCTAAATCCTCTTTGAATTTTTGAACTTATTCAATGTGGACCTATTATTTCTAATGAATCTCATCCTGAAGAATCTATCGTGGTTTTGGAAAATATTGAACTTGTTTTTGTTTTCTTTTTAGTCTTCTCACATCACTAAGAGTTGTTTTTCATGTTATTTGATGTTGGGCAAACTCTCGTTGGATTTTCCCAAATGATATTTGTTTTTCCTCCAATAGTTCCATTTAGTAAACAACTAATTCATATTTTCTCTTACACGGTGACTCCAAATTGTTGACTTCAAATTGAAATGCTTAACACTCAGTTTGGATTTACCTTCCTGGTATTTTGATTCTAATATTAGTAATTTTTATCACAGTTCAACTTTTTGACATGTTTTTTCTCTTTGTAGATTCATGGGATCCTTCCAAATGGGTTTTTAGCTCATAAAGCTTTTCATCCTTCAACCAAATATCTATTTAACAACCATTCAATGTTTGTAGCATATTAACTCTTTTATTTTACCATTTATATTCCTTTATCTTGAAATTTTAAAAACATTAAATGTAGACCCCTTACATAATTGTATACTTTATATTCAATCTCTCAAGTGAACTACAAACCTCTTCATTTCTAGAATTTGATGCTTGGAACTCCTTAACGATGTTTTTCAAATCATGATTCAATTTCTCCATGTGTATCTATTTTAATTACATTTCATGGATATGTCTCTCCTTAAATCATAACAGTCTCTCTTAATCTTCATTTGTCTACCATATTTTTCTAGTGTGCTTTCAATAATTGATCCAACTTTGAAAATTTTAGCAGTGACCTTCTCAAACCCATGTTAAGATTATTGCATGTCTATTTCCAATACTTTCCTTTAGTTTTATTCATTTATTATTATCTTATTTCACCTCTACAATTGTGACTGAAGGTACCTAGATAATCTAGATTGGGTCTCAAGATTGGTCGATAGAGTTGAAATCTCACTAATCATTCCTACTTTCTCTCTTTCCCACTTATATTTACCATCTTCATATTTATTTTTCAACTTATTATTGGCCTCTTCAATAAGTCCATAATATTTTCTTATCCATTCCAACTTCTCCCATATAATATTATGATCCTTTTCCACTTTAAGAAAGTGTCCATCTTTACTCTTAATCTCTTTCAACTCCCACTCAGCCAAAACTCTTGGTGTGATTTCCTATTGAAAGTTATTATCACATTATACTAGTTTCATATTGAAAACATTATCATGTGATTTATTCTCATAAAAAACTTCAAGTTTCACTCATTTTTACTCAATCTTTAAATTTATCTACTACATCTTGTTTGTGTTACTTTTTGTCATTGCTTCATAATTGCTATTATTAGTAATGGATTAAGACTTATATTTAATATTAAATTTAACCATTACTTTTAACTATAATGGAAATTGACTAAAAATTAAATTAAATAATATTTCCCATGATTTAAATCAATGTCATTATGTTGTGCAAGTCAATTAAAGACTCAAATCCTATTAGGAAAAAATAGTGTTACACAACAATAAGAGAGGTGAAAATCTTAGAGAACAAAGAATAATTTAGATACACTATAATAATCTTATATTTTCATGCTCCATATTACATTCGGATGGTTACATAAATATATAGGTAAAGTTGTTCCTAAAATCTAGGAAACATCTCACTAACAATACATAAGTTGTTCTAACAACTTGTTTAATATGAAACCTATAAATGTGGGTTGTTTATAACAACCTCACTTACAAATAACTATTATATTATCATTGATGATATAATTACACATTAACAACTAAATATATAAAACCACCTCTGTAGAATATTGTTATTATTCGTAATAATAATAATATACCACATAAACACCTATTAACATAATATTTTTTGATTAACAAAATTTATGTTATTACATACTTATTAATGTGAACACACCTTAACATTCACTTTCTTGTGAAAATTATTAACCACTATTTTATACCCCCTTAATGTGAACATGGGGAAAATATCAATCCCACATCTGCACCTATACTAATGATTCAATGATTTTCACAGGACAATCACAAACCTTATTGATGGTTTTAAATATGCCTTACCAATAACCAAAATGGGATGTTTTTTAAGTGGATTATCAACTATGACAAAAAAAATGGTTTGACAAGTGGCTTATAATAAACCACATCATGATGTCTAGTATAGTTACTCTCTCTCTTCACTATCGTATATTTAGATAAGTTATAGAGGAATTTTTAGTTCACTTATTACAAATGTAAATAAGTATACATCATCTATTTTTATTTACATGAAATTGAAATCAAACACACAACTAAAAATCAAATGCACCACTAAAGCAAAAGTGGCCCCATCACTAGCGGCTAATGAGAGGCATTGAAAGTCTCCTACCTCTATTTCATATAACGTCCAATAATATCAAAAGCTGCTTACTCAGCTAATATGTGGATGAAGCTTAGACATTGTATGCCATTTTTATGAAAAGACTCCTTCCAATTCTGAGTCTTAATTTTTTTTTCATTAAATAACATACCTCCTCAAATTTCTATAAAAAACAATCAACCCATTGATCTACATTTTTAACCCACTCATTATGACGCATTCTAGCTACTTTGGCAGCATTGTGCAACATTTTCCTGACCATTCTTGGTGCTCCTTAACTTTTTGCCACAATTTAGTTATGCCCATGTTGAATCTCAATTATTTTTAATTTACATAGCTAAATCCAAGATCCTTGTTTATGTACCCATTAGCCAATTTGCACATTATAATGTCAGATGTTGAGATACACTCAGTGCACCTTGTTTCTTTAAATTTTCCAATTGATTTGATATATTCGTACACATACTTTCTAGATCCACTTGTATTAGCATGTGAAAGAGCATTGCAAGTGATCTAATCAATTTAGTACTTGTCCAGGAACTCCTTTGTAATCATCAAAAGAGTACTTGACACGAATTCATCAACCCACCTATAATGTTGAAGAAATTCATAACATTTAGCCTTGATCATCATAATCTTCCCTTTAATTTATGTGTGATGACATCAATGTAGCATCCTACTAGTAGATACACATTTAGATATGATTTATTTCACATATTCTAGAGATTGCACGTGGTTGAAATAAATAGATCATAAATCCCGTTAGTGTAAAAATGAACAAGCTTGTCAAACTGCTCAGTTTTACTAGATCTAGTGAGGGATGTGGCTCAAACACACATTGTTGTGTCACTTCCTCCTCCTCACTATCATCGAACAATTTTTCTTCAAATTCTTCAAACTCCTAAAACTCTTACTAACAAATCATAAAACTAAACTCTTACACTAAATCAAGATCTCACAATGGTTCGAAATCAATGGTGACTACCCCTTATACAAATCAAATGACCATTTTATTCAAAAAATGCCTACTCTAATAGCAAATATTAGAAAAATTAGCATTACATAGTAATAAAAGACCCAAACATCTCAAAGAACAAATAATAATTTAGATACACAATAATAATATTCTATTTTTATGCTACGTATTACATTTAGATTGTTACATAAATATATAGGTAAGGTTATTGCTTTAATCTAGGAAATAACTCACCAACAATATATGAATTGTCCTAAAAAATTGTTTAATATGGAACTTATATATGTGGGTTGTTTATAACAACCTCAATTATGAAAAACTATTATATTATCATTGATAATATAATTACATGCTAACTAACTAATTATGTAAAACCACCTCCATATAATATTGCTATTGTTCATAATAATAATATACCATGCAATCACCTAATAACATAATATTATTTAATTAAGGTTTTTTACATTATTATACAGTTAATAATGTGAACACACCTTAAAAAATCCTACTATATCAAAATTTATATATTTTACAAATCATTCATGGAGTACAATGATTTATAAACTAGTTGGATATTCCACACTAAGTTTTACCAACATGAATCTTAATAAAAATAATGGTAAATAACTAAATTGAAATATTGTTCTATGTTTCTAAAACAATAAAAATAGAGATATATCAATATAGAAATGAATTGTAAACTTCAAGAAGCATAAGAATGAGAATAATATACACATAACACACATTGCTACCATGGAAAAGCCAGTTTTGGAAAAACTCCAGCATAGGAGACAACTTTCTCTCCCCATCCAATACGTTTTCAACAAGTTTACAAGCTATATGCCAAAGATGTCCTTTATGGAGAAAACCTTCACTGCACTCTATCCAAGACTCATAAACACAATGCTTTATAACTCTTTATGCCAATATCTACACTCTACAAATTGAAATCAATCCTCCCATCTATAAACAAGGAGAAATATGACCCAAGATTCATCTAATTTGTGATGAATCCAATCTAACACAACTCACTACCTTGTTCTCTATCTTAATACCTAGTAGATTTTGATGAGTATGAAAATATATTGTGATATTCTTAATATATTTCTAGACCTTGCATGTCACCAACTTTTTAATTTTAAAATTAAATATTTTAATTACTATTTTATAAATTTATTTATGTTAATTAAATGTTCATGAGTATTTATATTAAAATTTAGTGTAAATCCATTTATCCATAATAAAAAATAAATAATTGCATCATTTAGGATTACATAGATGACCACATATGTAAAATCTCAATCCAAACTTAAGCGTAAATAATTGTCAATATAAGAGCTAGATAATTATCAATACAAAGGCAACATACATATAAAAGCTACACAATTGTAAATACAAATATAAAAGGTAGGGACTAGCCACTACTCAAACCTTGTTATTCAAGCATTAGCTTCATTCTCTTTCCTGAAGATGGATCTAGTAATGAGATATAAACAAAACTAAATATATACATTTAATTCCACAATGAAAATACTCAAAAACTATTTTTAAAAATAAAGTGGTTTCCAAAATGCACCATATAACCAGGATATTATAATGTTTTGATTGATTTATCAAGGAAAAAGGAAAAACCTCTATGTGAGGATCAAATGGATGTTAAATTTAAAGTTAAAATTAAAATTGAGCACACTCATGGATATTACATCCCACCACTCTCCTCCTCTCCCCAACTACCATTGTAGATTATTTTAGCCTTTTACAGTCCATAATATTGGTATATATATTTTAAATCAAAATATCTAAATTTTTATTATATGTATCAATATCAAGGTGTCTATATCTTTTTTGTTATTCTAGACAACTAATATTTATGTAGGGTAGTTATTAATCGTAAAATTATATTATTCGAGTGTACATATGTTTTTTTAAAATCACGTGTCAATATTGGTCTCTAAGTGACACTTTATTTTTAAGGTTTTCAATTTCCTTACCCCTCATTTTGTCTTTTTCATCCTTCTATCTTCTCCTCTCATATTTCCTTGGTTTTATCAAACTCTCCCAAGAAATGTTCATTGTATGGTTCTAAGGACCAAGAAACTAATAATGTATCATTCTAGTTTGGGCCCTTCCAACTCATTATTTGGGTGTTCAATGCCGTGTCTTCACAATATACTTTCCTTTCATTTCCATTATAAAGTCTATAAATAAATAGGTGTATTAGTGCATTTAAGAAATCTATACATAAAAATGATCAATGCCACACATACATAAAATATATTTTGACTTTGTTAAAATAAATAATTCAAGCATATAAACTAGAGTAAAATCATATATAAATATTTTATTATTACATAATACATTTATTATTGCATATAAAATTTTATACATTAAAAATTAAATCAACACACAAGATAATTAGTATGTTGTTTTTAAAATTGTATCACCATTTTAAAAATTAATAATAATCAAGTAAAAGATTATACACAACGTGGATTACATTCATAATAATTTTTAATTTGGATTTTTTTAGATGTGAATAGATTATGAGCATTTCAAAGAATGAGGTCATTTTATTACATATTCACATATAATTTAAGGAAAGTGAACAATATTTTAACGTCATCAAATGGATTTCCACATCTCTATAATAAATTTTAGATATTATTTAATTTTATGTATTTTAAATTTCATAATAGTAAAAGTAACTGAACTTAATATACTTATAATTTTTATAAAAGATTTAAAATCCTAATGATAATCAATCTTAAAAAAAACTATTTTAGTTAGTTGATCAAAATGTCCCAACTCATTTATATCCTTATTAATGTAGAAGTCATATGAACATGTTTTATTATATGAAATACAAAGATCATCTAATTTATGCCACTTCGACCGTATTTCATTATAAAATAATTCTTAGTGACTAGTTTTATCTGAAAGACTTATAACTTGTGCCTTAAGTATTTTAAGGTCTCTTCTGTAATGTGGATGGGTTTTTGTGACATAAAAATAATTTTATAAAATAAAAGTTTCTTACATATTAGGCATGTTTTAGGTGTAATTTTAGAACTTTAAAACATATTTTGGAAGACCAACGACACTCATAATGGCCTTGAAAAGTGTAAATAATTAGAGAGAATGATTGTGTATCTGAAAGCCTTTTGGTGTTTAAGTGAAGATAATGTTTTATAAGGAGACACATGGAAAAAAATATAAAGCGTAAAAAAATAGAATAAAAATGTAAGTAATTTGAGTGAAGTGTTTGGAGTGAGGTTTTAATGTGGGAATATTATATTGGGTGTGAGTTTTGGGAGTTATTCTTATTGAAATCCCACGTATGTACTTGAAAGGTATATTGGACTAATTTTTTTGAGTTATTTATTATAGTTATATTTGGCGGAAATTTAGACAACTGTAAAAGAGAATTAAAGTTTCTAAGTTAATAGTTTCCATTAGGTGCACCACCACTAGATTTGTTTACATAAAAATAAAACATTAAAAGCATGATTTTATTAGTTTAAATATAAAGAAGATTCTCATTACTACATGTTGGTTAAAAGTAGATTGCCCATGTCCCCTTTTAAACTTCTCATTGATATGACAGTTGAATGTGTAAAACGAGAACATTCTCTAATTTATCTCAAAATAAGAAAAGGATTGGAATTATATTAGGAATAAATATATAATAAAAGAGGTAATATAGTTATTTATACAGCCTTTCATTTGAATTTCATAACTATTGTATTTAAAAATCAAATTTAGTTTGTTAATTAGTTATACATTTAAAAAAATTAAAAGATATTTATTAATATTGAAACTCTCCTCTTTAATATTGTATTTTATACATAATCTTAAATAAGAGTTCTGATATAATGGATAAAAAATAATGTCAAAACAATTAGAAAGATAAATGAGAATCTATAAAGTTTTGATTTTTTAATATTATTATAAAAATATTGTTAAAAAAATAGAGAAAAATATTAAAAAAACAACTAGCCACCTAAAAAATATAAGCAAACAATGCGCAAAACCCTAAACCTCATATTTGGATATTCCAAAAACGTATATTAGAAATATACTTTGGAAGGAATCCCTGAAACAATCCTTAAGGTCTGCGATCCTCATCAACTTACTATTATTTGAGAAAATATAAAGATCAATTGTGTGAATGACAATTAAGATAGAAGTGATGATGACACAATCTTGCCAACTTTAATTTCTTCAGAATAATCCACTTACAGCTTAAGATATTGAACACATTTATTAGTTTTATATCAATTTTACAAAGACGGTTAAAAGAGGGGAACATCACATTTCTCTTTTCCAAGCACTAAATTTAGAAAGTTAACATCCAAGGTTAAGATTTTATGAAACTATTTTACGACTAAAAGATCCTCTCACAACTTTTTCCCATTACAAAAACCACATTTTTTTAAAACCATGAAAGTTAACTTCCAAAGTTAAAATTTCATGAAATTATTATACAACTAAAATATCCTCCCACAATTTTTTTTGCCATTACAAAAACCACAATTTAATAGACCAGGAGTAACATGAAAACCAGGTCAAAGAGGAGAACTAATACTCGAATTACCATTCCAAAAACTATCACTATGAGATAACTTCATACCATATAGGATTGTGTCAAGCTTTTTTTTCGTAAGTATGAAAATAGGACCAAAAAAATCCTCAAATAGGAACAAGAGTTGCGAGCTTTTGTTGTATGCTTTCTCTCATTATCTTGACCCAGCCATCAATTTTTATTAGTTATTTATTATATTATATATATAATATAATAAATAACTAATAAAAATTGATGGCTGGGTCAAGATTCATGTTATAGAGTTTTCACAAATTGTTAAATAGGTACTCAAACCTATGTCTGTAGCAAAAAAATATAATATCCTAACTAACTAAATGTGTAGAAATCCGAGAAACCATTTGCATTGCTATGTCAACGACAAAGGAACTGTTCACATTTGACTTGAATGCCTTACTAGGAACCTCCCTAAAGGTGAAATATTGAGTTTTGCAGATAATAACGTGAGCAATCATCGGCATATAAACATATGTATAACCACTATGCAACACATTTCATTCAGATTGAACAGCCAATATATACAAATTTATGATAGCAAGATAAGTATTAACATCTTATAGAGAATAAAACAAATGTCATTGAAAAACTGCGATTGTAAAGATCCACAATGCCGACGGAGAAAGGGGAAAACTTGCAAAACACACAAAGGATATTGCAGAAACGAAGAAGTGAGAGGATTGAATGTGAAAAAAATTAGTAATTTAGAATTCATAGAACCCAAAATTCGTTTTAGAAATGAACTTCAGCCACACATTGTAGGAGTGTTGTTTAAGGTTGTTGAGCTTCCATGATCACCTACATCTTCACTTAAGGCTAGAGATCTTACATGATCTTCCTTCATTTATCTCTAGCAGTTTGTTCCTCATTTCTTCCAATTGCTGTGAGGTGGTATCAAATCCTTCAATTGTCAGAGACCCTCAACTCTTCAAGGGCTGCAACTAGAGAACTGTGAGGATGCTCTATATTCAGATCAAACTCCAAAGTTACTAGGACTAGCCGTTCCCCATCCAAAACCAATTGTTTTTGCTGCTCGTAGAGAGCAGGTAAATTCTTTATTCTCTCATGGGCAGATGGGTCCTCCTTGTTGAAAGCTTGATATGAAATCATGGTGACATCTTGCAATGCTCTGGGTCTGGGATTGTCACTGGCCTTTTCAGCTAGAAACAGGCAGGCTGTGGCGATTATTCTTCTGTCGTTCTTCGCATGAGATTGGCGGAGGAAGACACGATGGCAAAATACTATGGCCGTTGCGATGGTTAACTGAGGCACATTGAGTCTCATGCCCAGATCCTGCAAAAATGCTGTGTAGGACCTTCGAAGATCAGTTTCTTTCTTCAAATCGATGCCGTCTTTCCTTGACGGAGACACCTCAGGTATTTCTTCTATAGAAAAATACCATGGAATCGAAGACGAAGAGGATGGATCGTCTGTGGCATTTCTTTGTGTGAAGGAATATGATGATCTAGCCATAACCTTGCTGCTGCTTGTCTTTCTTTCAGGATCGGCTGCTCTAAACTCAAATTTTCACAGATCTATTTAGGGCAAAGCTCGCAACCTAAAAGCAACAATGCCGAAGGACAGTGGAAAGGTATATAGGAAGTGGATATATATAGCAGGAAGGGAGTAGATGTGCTATTTTTAACCTAAAGAGGTGGGCCAGGGCAAAATGGGGTTTGATCGTTACGTTTGTCACCGCCATCTGTCTATTGGATGGTCAAAACTCAAAACATAAATGGCTCCATTTCAACGGCTACTGTTAAGACCTAAATAAAGAGCCTATCATTAACTCATTTATAAATTTAGGTAAGTATATTAGTATTAAAAATAATAAATTATATTATATCTTTGATTTAGATGGGATTTTTATTTGTGTATTTACTTAATCGATCTCAAGATTATTTGATAATTTTTTAATTACTCAATACACAGTGAAATTTGGCGAAAATAAATAATATAATTTTAAAAAAATGGTGATAGTTATCAATTATATATATATATATAATTAGAAGATTATAATTTCAATGTCTTTATCTTAGAATAACTTCATTATTATCTTTATATTCAAATATTAATTTCTTTCTCTTCCCTGAAGATGGATCATGTAGTGAAGTCTATGATGTTGAACAAAATTATTTATATACTGTTGATTCCATAATAAACCTACACATTTTTTTAAATTTATAAACAGTTGATTCCATTATAATTTTTTGATTGATTTTTCAAAGAAAAAGAAAAAACCTCTAAGGATCCAATAGATGCTAAATTTAAGGTTAGAATTAAAATGGAACACATGCATGGATATTATAGCCCACCACTCTCCTCTCCTCAATTGCTATTGTAAATTATTTTATCCTCATTTTTTAGAAAGGTACTTTATTTTTTACTGGAGATCTAATGATTTGAGACATAATCAGGGACTTAAAGCCTCAAGTGATCATCTGTCACAAGTACCAAATTTACCAATAATGGTCAAAACCAGTTTGAGAATATCAATGAGTGGCCATAATTGGCCTGAGAATATCATCAACAGCCACAACCAACCTAAGAATACCAACAATAGGCCACAATTGGTCCAAGAATACTAATGATTAGTCACAACCAGTGTAAGAATACCAATGATCGACCATAACTAATCTCCAATAGCATATAGATATTTGAACCCAAGTGATGCTAGTAACAACCAAGTCACTTTATCAACTCACCCACATCTCATCAATGAATAATTTTAACATCTTATAGTCCATAATATTATAACATATATCTTAATTAATTTTATCTATATTTTTTAGATGTATCAATATGAAGGTGTCTATATTTCATTTCTTATTCAAGATAAGGGCAAGTACAGGGAAATGATGGAACAAAAGGGAGGAGTTAAATGAAAATGATTTTGCTAAAAAAAAAACCTCAACTTGTACAGATTATTTGAGATACCTACATTCAAAATTTGAAGATGTCATATGAATATGAATTGTAGCATTTCAAATCTAGTTTCTAAACTTTTATTATTTTTAAATGGTCAAGTATAAGTAGGTCAGATGTCATAAATTTGAAGAGATAGTACTATATTTTGAAAAAACGCTGAGTAGTTAGCTTTCTATGTATCCCATCATTTTTTGAGCATCGTTTAGTTTTATTTTAAACATTTAAATGAAAAGTTAGATAACATCATTTAGTTTACAACTGATATTTTTTGAAATTAATTAATATTTTTTAAATAATTTCAGATGTCAATAAACTCTGAAATATAATCAATAATGTATATCCAACTATGTCGCCCCCACTAACTACTTCAAAAAATATCAAAAAATAGATTTTTTTAATGTGTATAGAATTAGGTCTAGTTTCCAACCATTTTTTTAATTTATATCAGTGAATCCAAAGATACATAAACAAAGATGAACATGTATAGTTGTGGCATCCAAAATTATAAAAATACTTATTTAGAAATAAATATAGATAACAACCTTAAAAGTAGTGAAAATATAAAAAAATATATATATATTTAAGAAGAGGAGAGTGTAGTCGATGTCACAGTAATATTTTGAAGAAAAAGTTTGATAAGTTTCATAGTGTTTAGCATGGCCAACGTTGAATTTTAATCATTTTAGTCAAAAACACATATTCAACTATGTGTTTATAAGTCCGTGCCTCAGACCTGGGTATCCAAGCTATTGCCAACCTTTCAGGTATGTGTTTAAAAATTGAAATATAAGAAACACATACATAGAACTACCACATATGTAGATTTATTAAATACATGATTTTTGGTGAAATGCATCTCACATGCATTTCACCATCCTATTATTTTGTTATATATATTTTATATTAATCGTAATTAAAACATATAAGTTATGGTTTAAGGTAGAGGGTTTAGGGTTTAGGGAATAATCACTAAGGTAATTAAGGACAATTTGAGCTACTTGAACATTTTTATGTCTATAGAATGTGATTTTTAGCATAATTAGTCCCAAAAACATCAAAAATTGAGCCAATTAGTCATTTGGGACAATAATTAATGTGGTTTTCATTTAATTAATCCATGTGAAGGTAATTCTTACTCTAAAATATGTGAAGTCAAGTTAAGTTAATTGTTTTAAGGTTGAACATTTATGACTTATGATTTAGGGTTTAGGGCTTAGTATATAGCAAATTTAGGTTTTAGGGTATAAGGTCTAATCATGAAGGCACATGGGCCAAACTAATCTATTTTAACGTATTTATGACTACAAAATTTGATTTTAGGCTCAATTCACCCTAGGCACATCATTACATATTGAATCAATTAATCAATTAGGATAATGAGTGATGTGATTTATTCCAAATTGAGCCATATGAACATAATTATTATTCTAAATGATGAATTTAGGATAAATTAATTGGTTTTGGTTTTAAAATTTAGGGTTTAGGTTCCAATAATGAAGGCAATTGTGTTGTTTGAATCCATTTGTGAGTGTTAAAAGTGATTTTAGGCACAATTAGCCCCATTGCCATCACAAATTGAGCCAATCAACCAATTGGGCCAATAAGTAATGTGACTTGCATTTAATTCAGCCCTATAAAAATAATTAAATGGGGTTAAATCAAATGGTTTAAGGTAAATATGGTTTACGATTAAAGGTTAAGCACTTAAGGCTTAGCATATATAGGGTTTAGATTTTAGTGTATAAGGTTTAATCATGAAGGAAATTTGGGCCAAATTCAACTCCTTTAATCTATTTGTGACTAAATAATGTGATTTTGGGATCAATTGGCCCCCACTTCATTAGAAATTGAGTCAATAAGTCAATTAGGGAAATGAGTGATGTGATTTGGGCTAAATTTAGCCCTGTGAACATAATTATTACTATAAAGGATGTTAATTGGGGATAAATCGATTAGTTTAGGGTTTAGGGTTTAAAATTTAGCATTTTAGGTGGGAAATTATGAAGGTGATTGAAGTGCTTAAACCCATTTATGAGTATAGAATGTGATTTTGGGCACAATTAGCCTAGTACCATAAAAAAATGAACCAATCCATAAATTGGGCCAATAAGTAATGTGATTTGTGTTGAATTGAGCCCTATGAACATAATTAACTGAGGTTAAATTGAATGGTTTAAGGTAAATATGGTTCATGATTTAAGGTTTAGCATTTAGGGTTTAGGGATCAAGGCTTAGGGTATATATGGTTTAGGTTTTATGATATAAGGTCTAATGGCAAAGGTATTTATGGCCAAATTCAGTTCTTTTAACCTATTTATGACTACAAAATCTGATTTTTGGCTCAATTAACCCCCACATCATCATAGATTGATCTAATTAGCTAATTAGGGTATGAAGTGATGTAAGTTGGGCCAAATTGAGCCATATGAACATATTTATTACTCTAAATTATGTTAATTGAGGATAAATCAAATGGTTAAGGGTTTAAAATTAAGGGTTTAGGGTCCAATTGTGAAACTAATTGAGGATAATTTTAATAGTTTAAACCTATTTATGACCATATAATGTGTTTTTAGGTTTGATTAGCCCCTATGACATCACATATAGAGTGAAATAGTCATTTGGGTAGTTATTGGTGCCATTGTGGACCAAATTGAGCCATGTGGACCTAATTCTTAGTCTAAATAAAGGTAATTAGGGTTCAAATGATTTGGTTAGGGTTTTAAGAGTTTACGATTGGTGGTTTAAGGTTTATAGGGCTTTAGGTTTAGGGAATAAGGTTTAGTTTTGAGGGTATAAGGTCAAAGAGATCAAGGTTTTAGTGTAAAGGGTTTAGGTTTGTGGTGATTATGATTACATCCAAGACCACGTACATGGTTTAGTTAGTGGTAAAAAATTAGAAAAAACATTTGTCAATGTCCATTTTTTTATATCGAGACTTTTGTCCCCTGGGTAATATGATGTATTTTATTATGTACCTTGCTGGTCCATTTTTTACTAATTTGATGCATGCCCCCACCATCAAAAGTAAAAAACTTTGTCTAATCATAGTTGACTAAAGAGTGCATGTCTATTTTTTAGTAATTTGATTCTTTCCCCCACATGGTATTGCACATCAATTATGTATGATCTTTAATAATTGGATCCCAACCCTTAAAAGTTGAAAACTTTGTGCAATCATGGGTGATGTATTTTTTAATAGCAAGAAGAAGTTAAAAGTATAAAACATTGGATGATTTACAAGTTCAGAGAGAAAATAAAAGATAGAGAATGTGAAAACATCATGCAAGTAAGTATACTATCCTTAATGAATTGAATGTCACAAATAATGATGAAATAAATAATGATATTATACAAAATTCTAAAAGTATAATTGATAATTGATATAGTATACAAAATTATAATGCAAGTCCACATTCAAATTTTATGGTTTTTAATTTTAATGATGATGAGAGAATGCATGATGATGTAAATTACATGGAAATACTGATTGGTGAAAGTAACAATGAAGAAAACACTATGGTAACACCACTAAATGAAGAAACTAGTAATGAAGAAAATAATACGGATACACACAATCATTCAAATTCACCACTAAGTACCCCTCCTAGAATTTTTAAAAGGAGATCCATATATTCAATTAAAACTAATGAAAACATTTTGAAACCAATGACCAAAAAAATATCTTGGTGCCATATGAGAATAAACGTTGAAAAAAAATGGGACTCACACTTTCACAAATTAAACAGAGCTCAAACATACCAATATTTTGTTACATTGATGAAAGTGCATAAGATGAGACCAATAATAAACACCTTAAGACTAAGAAAATCTAATATTGGTGGTGTAAATAAGGCAACATTTAAAAAATTTCATAATGCATACTATCTAACAGGTGTGAGAAAACACACCAAAGATGGCAACACCACCCAATGCATTATTATAACTTATATGCTAAGTTTTCGAACAAAGAATATATAATTGATTAGAGAAACAAGATGAGCATTACACATAAATAGAAAATATTAATGAAAGCAATTGGGAAACATAGAAGACTTGTTGTTTTTTATAATAATGGCTTGTGGTCATTCTCTGGTTGAATCCCATAGAAGGAAAAGGTTATATCTAATGCCCTAAAAGATTTACTTGTATAATTTTAGAAATATAACACAAGGGTATAACTTAATATTAGAGATTTAGTGAAAATAAAAGTTGGTTCTCGTAGCCATGAACCACATCCTAAAACATTTTAGATATGACTCAAACATAATTATACTCTAAATTTGTTAAAAATTATCCATAGATTTCAATTAGTCAATGATATTTTTAAATGGCCAAACCTTTCTATGTGAAAATCAATCACACATACACTAGTTGTTTTTGTCAGTAGAATGTTGAATTTTCAATGCATTATGATATTTTTAACCACGTTAATTGTACCTTGCATATTAAAAACATTTTTGAGGAGTGTGGAGTGGAAGACCCACCAAAATTAGTAAGGTAATTTATTCCATCATTTTTTTGTAAATGAGGAGATGGACAATTTTTATAATAAGGCATGTTTGGATGGGACTTGTAGCATTTGTGGTAGATTGCTAAAATTAATTAATTCTAACCATGAGTAGAGTGCACATAGAATTGGAAAAGAATTGGTTCATTTTAATAAATATAAATATGTGACATATCAATTAAAATATTGAAAGTAATCTAAAAGGTGTGATATCGTTACAGAAAAAATACCTATTTCTAAATTTTTGAATAAATTTAGAGAGGAAATTTTATATGATTATGTAAGGCATAGACATAGATATTGATTTCTAGATGAACAATTCAATTTATGTAAGGACACATTCCCACTTGGTACTATTATGTCATTAGTTAACTTTGCATAGAATTACACACTCCAACCATAAAGAGAGGTTCAGTCATAATATTGCCATTCAATATAGGTTTCCCTATTTTATGCATATAATGTTCATGCATTTACTTGATAGTAAAAATCATGACCAAAAAACATTAAGGGAGTACCACTTATATGTCATGGATGATCGAACACATTCTTCAAAGTATGTCCAAGGTTGTTTTCATATGTTTTATGGCAAGTTGAGTGAAAGAAACATTAATTTCAATCAACATTATGTTTTGGTTAGATAATTCCACATCATAATTTAAGAATGCATGAATGTTATACTGACTAAGAAATCTATATGTGACTACTTGTGTATAACATATTTTAAATTTAACTAAAATAGGACATGGAAAAGGGGAAAATGATGGTACATGAGCATTTGTCAAAAGAGCACTTTCAAGAGAGGAGTTGAAGTATGAAGCGGTCATTGATTTGAAAAATGTAAAAACCATACTTGAATGGTGTAATGAAATTATGGGCCATCATGCTCAATAAAAGTTCATTATTTATAGATATTTTTGGTTGGTGGAGGAAGAACATTTGGAAAGGTATAAAGAGTGTATGATAGTAATAGGATTGAGTGAGTTACACTCATTTTATAGTTCAAAAATAGGTTCTTAGATGTCCATACATGGAACATGTCATAATTTTATTCTGCATGCATTGACTTTCTGTGGAACGAGTGCCAGTCATAAGACTGGGTGGATGAATGGAGTTGTAGGCCTCTAGTTCTAATTGACACTTATCAGTTTCTACCAACATTAAAACATATAGAGATGACATAATCATATGACTTTGACCATGTATCTGATCTAGTAAAACTAATTACCATCTATTTAACATGTGTTTTATGTACTAAATTTGGTAAATATATAAATAGATCATGTCCATAAATAATGTTTTGTCTTAAGATACATAAATTTTTTATGCAATTATTGAAGATGAGGATAATGAAGACGGGACAAACAACTACTTATGTTGGTGTGTAGATAAAAAACAAAAATTAACTTCTACAGTCATAGATGGGGAAACATTCACTCTTTCATTTGTTCTATGGTAGTTAATAGAACTTGGCTTAGATGTTAACCTATAAAAAATTAAAATGTATGGTTGTTTTGAGACTATGAAGTACATAGGAAGATATTCCAATTTTCAAATGGTTATTGTAACAAATGTCTAGTTGCACAAATATTAGGGTAGACCATTAAAAAGGACTCTATGGAAGGTTTGTGAATCTGATCATGAATCAATTCTTCATACTATAAAGAATAAACATGATCCTAGTGGTTTTTTAGATTGAAATCTCAAGGTATGTTGACTTTTAAAATGTAGAAGTTTTTAAATTTATCAAATTTTATTTATTTCCTAGGTATTACATATAAATATCAATTTAATGGCAGATTGACATATTTTTTTAGGTTAATGGTGCCAAATTAGATTCCAATTTCATGTGTTTGGAACTATTAGTATAGAATTCCATATTCTCAAATCTAAGAGAATATTTCTATTCATGTAGATGATGGACCTTTTCACCTATCAGTTCATGTAGATGATTCCACCTTCACGTAGTTGGCACCGTTAGTAGATAAACATCTTGCATCTAGGGACAAGTGGTCTTGAGGCCTGAACGGGTGATCCTAATCCTAATTAGGCATAATTATATTCCAAAAAATTTATATTTAAGGACCCATCACTAAATCCTCTACCATGAGTTCGTCTATGCTTGTATCTTTACAACATTTCTTATCAATTTTACTCGAGGCCATAATTATTGTAAAAAGGGTGCCCATGTGGATTTAGATGCTATGGATGTGGGAAAACATGTAAATTTCACATTCTAAGCTGTTGGATGTGATATATTCTTAAGTAGAGGTCTCAGAAAAAGAAATTTCTATTAGATGCAAATAACCTATCTCTTAACTACAGGAAGTTGCATTTTGGGACTGATCACTGCATCCTCAACTATGAGTTTGTCGATGCTTTTTAATATAAGATATTTAGGGTACATGTAGATAAATTTTATATGTATGTGATGTTTCTTTTGGTTCATGGATATAATTTATAGTTTCTATTTTTTATGACTATCGAAAGTTTGCCTAAAAAATACTAGTTTTGCCTTATAGGTACTAGTGGTCATGAGGCCATAATGGGTGCTCTATATCTTAACTCATCATAATAAGATGATATTAATGTGTTATTAGAGGGTAGTACCCACCATATAAGTGGTTGATATGTCATTTTTCACCCATGATCCCTAGAGATACAAATATTGTAATATGGCTTGCATCTTGTATCTAAGGCCATGTGGCCTTAAGGCTGGAATGGGTGTTCTATCTCCTAAATAGGTGTACTAAAATGCTAGGAAAGTGGTAATAAAGGTTTATCCCCACCCATAAAATATTGGTGATGTTATTTCTCACCCATAATCTCCCATAGATAGAGATCTTGCATTTTGGCTTTCATCTTACATCTAGGGACAAATGGTCTTGAGGCCAGAATGGATGCTCCATCTCCTAATCGGGATACTTAGATGCAAATAATGGGGTAATAGAGATTAATAAACACCCCAAAAAAAATTTATATGCCATTTCTCATGCATGAGAACTCAAAGATAGAGATCTCACATTATGTCTTGCCTCTTCACAACATTTCTTGTCAATGTTTCTTTAGGCTAGAATTATTGTTATAAAGGGTATTTGTGTGGATTCATAGGCATGAAATCAACAATAATATTTATAAAATGAAATGTTTAAAAGTATATAATGTATATAATATCCAAAAAATCCATATAAATGTGTAAACAATGTGAATGAAAGTGATACAATATCTTATTCAATTTTGTATAGGCATAGAATTCCAAAAAACTATACATCAAGCTATATAGGCATACAATAAAATGTCATAAGACATGATCCTAATCATTAAAAGTCATCACTTTCTTTCCCTTTCTAATAAAATCCTCCCCTTAGATTCCTTGCTCATAGATGGAAGTGTCGAATCTATCTAATTACGAGTGCTTCTCACTAAAAAATTCCCTGTAGCTCCAACTATTCATATGTAAATATTGTCATCAAATTTACATGTCCTGGATCAAGATAATTAAAAAATTAGCAAGATAAGTTTTTAAAATTATAAAAATAATAATTAATAAGTTCACTTACTACGAGATGATAGTCATGCTCAATTTGGGACTAGTGCTCAATAGGGTCAATGACCGATTCATGCAAGGTAATGAGAGTGTGAACAGATCACTAATAGGAGTCAATGATGTGATCATGATAACAGAAGGGTTGGATCCATATAAAAACATACAGACACAGACACATTCAAAATTATCCCATAAAAATTTAAACCAACTAACTAAATCAATGAAATATAATAGAAAATTAATCTTGGTTGTTCCTAAGGATCAACATAAGATAACCTTCATTACCCCATGAGGTAATTTCTATTACCAAGTCATACCTTATGGTTTGAATAATGTTTGTGTCACTTAATAACATGCTATGACTTACATCTTACGTGATCTCTTACACAAAATTATGGAATTTACAAATTAAATTTCCAATTATACCATATCACACCTGCTAATCATTTCATCAACACCATAAGACATAATTATAGGAGTTTTCATAGATAATTATTTCATGCATCAAATATTTTCATAATTATAAAGGATAATTAAAAATCACACATCTATATTTACGCTTAAATATTACAAAAACTCTCATGTACATCAGTGAGTTACTATGCAGATGAAATTACAATAGTACCACCTATGTTTGGTCCTTCCTGAATAGATGGTAGAGTGTCTAGTGTGGTCATAAATTGAATAAACAAAATATTATTATTATTCACTTCAACATATATATACAACACCATACATGTGAAATGAACCGTAGCATTAAATAATTCTTAAAATTCACCTCCGTATAGGTATATATTGGCATAGTAGCAAAAAAATAGACACTCATGTGGTATCCAAAATCTTACTAGAACATTAAAAATTCATATAAATTATTGATATTGATAAATTAAAATTAATTATTACCTTTTAAATTTTACAAATATTTGAAATTTAACAAGTCTAGCAATTGTTGGAAATAAGAAAAATATTAAAGCTACATAGGAAGTTTTAGCCAAGGCATCTAGAAAAGATGCAAATGACTAAAACATAGTGAGGTAAATATCATCTAGGCCCATAGAAATACCACCATGAGTGGGTTTCATGATATATTCCTCCTCCTTAGTTCCAATTTATATATCACCACATGATGTATAATAGTGAACTCATCAAGTAGCTATGATAGATGAAACCTTGCCATATCCATCCTCGCTAGTAGGAGTATGAGAAATTTGGCTCGTATGGTGAATAAGGTTGTCAATAGGCACCTCAATTTCATGTAAAGCATAAATATCTATATTCACCTTGATTTTATAGTGTAGGGTCTCAAGAGGATATGGTTTGTCAATATACATGATCACAAGTTGATTAGGTGCATGACATGCACCTATCCTATCAGATATAGATATTTTTTCTATGTCAAAGAACTCTAATACATTAAAAGAGTTTGAAATTTAATTTAACACAAACTCATAATAAAATTTTATAAACAAATACATTGGGACCTAATTATTGCTGAAATGCAAGTGATCGAAGACCGTCCACCATCGGTATGAAAAATTTAGTTTGATCAAATGGTGAGTCCACTAGTAGATTGGAATACATTTGGTCATCACATCTAGAGATACATTATTTTTCCCATCAATGAAAATGGCACAAATTTTGGGTTTGGTTATATTTTTATCTTTCACAGTAGTTGTAATAAATTTGTTGGAATAATATACCCTACATCTATTTCTATAGTCAACCCACTTATCAATTTTACCAGTTAATGACTCAACTTGGCCTAAGATTGTTTTTATTGTGTTTTCCAAATAAATTTGGTAGGGATTGTTTTCATGGGGATCCCTAAATTTAGTAATCAAATTCTCAAGTTTGATATTATTTTCAATGATATGGACTACTAAATCCTCTTGACTACCTTGGGTAGCTTGAGGTACTATATGAGAGTTAGGAGGGCTTTGTGGGTAAGGAGGGATATGAATGTTTTGTGGGTGAGGAGGGGTATGAGGGTTTTGTGGGTGAGGATGGATAGGAGATTCAAGTTGTTGTTCAGAACCACTTGCCTTTGCATATGCTGAAAAACAAAAAAATGCAATTTCAAAAATAATACAACAAAATTAGCTAATTTTATTTGTAAATGAAATAAAATATATTTACGTACCTCTCTTCTAGTATTCCATTATTAAATTTGGGTTACTAGAGTGATTTTTGCTTTCCTTAGTTGGGCATATTCACTCTTCTCCTCTTATACTCAAGGTTTCCATCCATGACAAATGAATGGCACTGATGATTTTTTATTTTGTTTTAAAATGACAGAAGCACATATGCAGTTATGTCATTTTAAACCAACATATATATTTTATGTGTATAAAAGTGCATATGTAATTTTAACTCAATGATAACCAAGCCCATGGCACAAAACAACATATTCATTTTGAAATATATGTATTTAGATTTTAATAACCATGAATGTGGTTCAATTTTTTCAAAAAGATGTCCACTTTTTGGTCCCCATCTCTGTGCACTTACCCACAACTAAATTTTGGTGTAGTCTAGTTATTAGTCATAAAATTGTATTATTCTAGTGTACATGTATATTTTTTTAATCATTATCCCATACTAGTCTCCTAGTACACTTTTTTGTGTCTTTACATTTTCTCTCTCTCTCTCTCTCTCTCTCTCTCTCTCTCTCTCTCTCTCTCTCTCTCTCTCTCTCTCTCTCTCTCACACACACACACACACACACACACACACACACACACACACACACACACACACACACACACACACACATTTTGTATTATTCATATTTCTCTCTCCTCCTCTCATATTTACATTTTTTTATGAGACTCTCCAAAGAAATGGGCATTATATAGTTGTAGGGATCAAGAAACTAATAATGTATGG
>JARHVA010003217.1:152500-157500 GCA_037957365.1 Torreya grandis | reverse complement strand
TTAAAAGTTTGCAATTATTTTAATATGTATGACTGTTTATACATATAAAGCTTATATTAGTACATTGGGAGGTGTGCTTAAATTCAAAGGTTATTTTATGTTAAAAACTAAGTCATACATCCCTAAAGGATTGGATACCATAAATACAACCTTATTAAAATATAACATGTTGTTTAAAAGAGATATTATATTCTCACGAGAATTATGAATTTCTTTACTATGACTACTTATTTCTAAATTGATTAGTGTGAACATAGAATGGTGGACTATATTAATAATGCTTATCATGGAATATACTATATTTGTATTTAATTATAGAAATTATAAGTATGTAGTCTAAATATATATTATACTTGGTTGGTATGACCTAGTCTTGTTATGCTTGTTATTATATATCTGATAAATAATATAGTGGAGATTCACTCTTTCATTTGATGGAATAAATGTATGTATTTTGATTATTCTTGTGCTTATCATGTTTATACCTACTAGTAGGAAGTAATCTATATGAATCAATTATTTATATTTATGTCAATCAAATCTTGTATATTTGGTACTGAGTAATTAGTGAGATGGACTTCACTAGCTTACTAGTATGACCAATGCCACATAAAGGTAATCCAATCAAGTGGTGTGTATGAATTTTACTGATCCTAGAGATCAATAACTATTGAAAACTTTGGCCAAATTAATGTTAGTTAAACATTTTAATTTCATATGTATGACTTAGATGTTTGTAAAATTTAATGTTAGAATGGATTTATTTATGGTACGCTATATGTTCTTAGAAATAATATAACACACGGGTACTAGCTTATCTCTCTAGATTACCTCACTATCACTATCTACTCATCTATGAAGGGATGGAAATTCCTTGGTAGGGGATTTTATTCGGGATCGATAGTCTATGGTTGGTATGAAAAATTTCTTGAATGATGCTCTCCCTCCACACAATAGTATTTATTTGGAGATGACACTTGAGATTACCATAGATATTGAAGTTTGAGGAACTCATGCTCTGTGGAGCCTTGTATCTTGTATATTATATTATATTTATTATTATTAAGACATTATTGTGATGATATGTAATTATTTACTTATTATACCATGACAACATTGGATGTATATTTGTACTAGCCATGGTTGGAAATTTTTAATTACTTTCTATATTCAGTTATTTTTTAATTCATATGAACCTAGTGATTGGTAAAAAGTAGTTTTTACATGATTATTTTACAATGAAAATAATTAGTGTGTTTAGTTAGATCACTAATTAGATTCTCTTTTTGAATTCTAATGATAGAATACATAGAATAATAAAAAAAGTTATGTTATTCTAAGTGGATCCTAGTGGGGATATTCATGTGGTATTAGAACTACAACTCAAAATTTAGGACCTAATGATTCCACCAACACTTTTGTATACTTTTAGTTAATATAAATGATAATGGTGAAATATAGAGTATTCAGAGAGGGTCTTTCAAATATCAATGACAAGAACCCTCCATTTGATCTTAATCACTTTGTTACTGAGCAAACAATAAATTTGGATCCGATTCACGTAACCATGAAAGAAACAAGGTACTAATTTTCATCTCTAGAACAAGAAGTTCATGGCAATGTATTGAAAGAACACAAATATAAACCTAGAGAGCATCCTATTGAGTAGAAAAACCTTCAAGAAGCAAGAGAATAGGTAGTTGCATAGTTGGATAGAGATATTAAAAAGGTGAATCCACCTAAGTTTGATGAAACTATTTTGCATGCTAGATTTTATTGGTTAAGAACCATGTACCCATGTATGGAGAACCTAGTACAATGTAGTATTTTATTGGTTAAGACAAGTATATTTTGGAATTGTAGTGACTCAGTGTAGAATCATGTTACACCATGATTGGATTTGAGATTTAGTAGATCCTCAAGTATGGATTAAAGATTATTTTAGGTAAAAGGCATCCATGATTCTTGGTCTGATTTGCATAAGAACCTATTTAACTAAATCATATAATGTGTGGAACATTAGGATAAGGCATAATCATAGGTGACCTATTTTATGAAGTGACAAGGATTGATAGTTGATTCCATGAATTTTCATGAAATGTTATGTGGTACATTGAGTATGTACCCTTAGGAGCACTCGTACCCTCTTAGAGTTGTTAAAAGGGTTAGTTTATCAAGTGTCTCAATTGTTATGGTTGTATACAAGGTAGGTGCATGAATATCATAGCTCATGAGTTATGAAAAATAGATTATTATAGTATTTTTATTGACCACTTAAATAGAACACCTTAAGAATGATCACATTCTTACTTTTAAATCAAGTCGCCTTTACCACTTGTGTTTTGTATTGTGAGCATTCAAAATGCATGGAATGATTCACACTTAAGAATATGTAAATTTTAAATGGAGTTTTTTATCTTATGTAAATTAATCCTAGGGGAGGGAATCCTAAAACACCACGTATGGATTGGCACCACTTAGTGTGGTGGGAATTCTTCTTATAGTGGAGTGTAATGATCATTGATGAGGATTCCTATGTATTAGGAGTTTGATCATTGATTGGAACCCCATAAGTTTATGTGTATTGGTAATAGGTGTCATTTTACATATCTAGCATAGAGGTGATTTGTTACTCTCTCACCCTCCTCAACATCATTATAAGTCCACTGAGTGGATTCATATTTTCATGATGTTGATTAGGTGTTCCCATAATTAGAAAATTGTTTTTGAGATGTTATTTTGACAATATTGCCTAGAGTTATTGGGATAATGTCTTCAACTTCTTGTTGATAAATAATTTGTAGGAATGGAATGGATCGATGAATCTATGTGTTTAATATTTTTCCTTTCAATTTTGGAAATAGGTAGTCATATTACACTTATAGTTTTTGTAAGTGTGAAGTTATTTTGTCAACTTGGGTTGAAATATTTCATTTATACCATGTGAGAGTATTTAAGATTCTTGTTGTTGAGATGTTATTTCATCCACTTGTGGGTTTTTAGAGTCATAGTTCATAGTTTTAATTTTTCCAAACTTATGAACTTTAGCCATGTGGAGTGGCAAACCTTAAATTTATATTGGTTTTATATTAAGTTTTAAATTTTTATTATAGTCATTATGTTATGATTTATGTTTGATTATATTAGTATTATTGTCATATTACTTAAAATGTGTTTTTTTATATTATTCATTTATGTACCCTTTGCCTAGAGTGAGTATGGAATAGGATGTGTACAACATCCTGTTAGTCTAAGGGGTTGAGATAAGTTTTTAATTTGTTGAGTAACTAGCCAAGTAGCAGAGAGGCATTGTGTCACCTATTCCTTTTATAATGTTTTACGAATAGTGTGATCCTTGGTCTTTATTTGTTATGTTAATTTTAACATTATTTACTCCTAATGATGAATATAACAAAGATGGGTTAAGCTATGAAATTTGATACTAGTTATGTTTAGCTAACATCAAATTAATGAAATTATGGAAGGTTTGTATGATTTTTATTGTGATGTATATTGATACATCTTAGATTATTTTGTGTATATAATTTCACTCTATGATTTGTTAGTATGTATTTGTGATACATTTAGCCATGTGCATATTTTGGATATCATTAGGTTTTTTAGACCTAAGGCATGAGCTTTGAATTATGAATATGACAACTACGATATGGGAGTGGGTCCTAGTTAGTCTCATATTGACTTTTTAGTAAATGAGTTTGGATCCAGCAAGGGGGTCTTGTCTAATCTAGGATTTATTAAGGGGAATTTATCAAATTTAGTCGTATGGTCATATACATGTATACCAATGAATGTTATTTACTTAACTTTATATACATTGTAAATGTATTACTTCTAGTTCTTATTCATCATCATACTTGTCAGGAACTACATGGATTAGTGATAGTATTGACATGTCATACTTATGAGGAGCTATGCATAGTAGAAATGGTATTGACTTATACACATCATTCTTGTAGGTAATCTAGAAACTTTTCTCAGGAATAAGGAAAACAATCTCTATGTTAAAGAGGTGTGTATAAGGGTTGGGAATGTTTTTGGAACTCTCCTTGGCCCTTTTTTTGGCTTTTATGATGATTTCATATGCTTATGGTTGAAGGTTAAATTTAGGATGTCAACTAAATTATCACTAAGATATATAAGACCCTTTGTGGTGTTAGAAGTTGTTAATCTTGTGTTATATAGACTTCCATTACCACCAACCCTAGCTCTATTAGATACTATATTCCATGTTTATTATCTTAAAAAGTATATAACTAATCCTTCACATGTGCTGGATTGGAATATTTTATATGTTCTGGACCCTGGTTTGGTCATAGTAGAATCAATTAGACTAATTGACACTTGAAAAATTTGCTTTTATAATAGGGATATGTCATAATACAAGGTGTTGTGGGACAGAAAATTTGAGGATAGTGCTACTTTAGAGGACTATGATGATTTTTATAGGCAATTTCACATTTATTTGCTTGATTTGATACTTCATACTATGTTATTTTTTTTTTAAATAAAACTTTTAATGCAAAACATATGTTTGAATAAGTGTCATCAAGTTGATGACCAAATTTAGGGAGGAGGATGTCACATCTTGATTCTTCGCTACACAGATTTACTTGACTATTCATAGATATTTATAGTTGGTAATTTGATTTGATTATTATTTGAATAAGTTATAAGACATATGTTTTTATATGATAATTAAATATTACTTTGATTTAATAATTGCATTGCTATGATTTTAGTTGTATTACATATTCTTAAATTATGATCACATTGATTTTTTTATTTTAACAGTATTTTATGACATATGTCACAATGTTATGGATGAACTATCTACTCATTGTAAGTTTTATGTGGGAGAGATTCACCCTTCAGAGCATGATCAAAGGAGAGCACATTAGAGAGGGTGATGTAGATGAAGGTTTTAGGTGATGACAGAGGAATGACTAAAACCCTTGCACACACCACGTTAATGGCACTCA
>JARHVA010003217.1:115000-147500 GCA_037957365.1 Torreya grandis | reverse complement strand
AGAGTCATAATATTACTGAATATGAATATGTTTTAATTCCTGCTGATGAAGCACAATATGAATCTGATTTTGAATATACAGATGAAGAATCAGAACTAGAAAATGTGATTAATATGAATAATGAAGAATATAGTTCTGAGTCAGAATTGTCATCAGATTAAGAGTCAAAAATTAGTTTTCAGATTGGGATGAATAGTATGCAATATTCTACAAATCAGTTTTCTGACAGTCTATGTTTGTCTCAACAGTTATAAACATTAAAGCTTAAATATGATAGTCTGCCCCCTTATATGATGTTTGAAAAAATGTTTCTTCAAATTCAAATTCAAGAAACAGAAAAAAGATATTTGAATTAGCTAGATTATATTCAGAAACAAAAACATTCTTTGTCTTCTCAGTTTTCTCAGCATAATCTTACTGACAAAGGAAAAGCAATTGCTAGTTCTTTTGAAATAGATGTTCATAGAAAATAGTGGAGAACTAAGCGAATTAAAACGTTGCAACTCTTCCTAAAAAAGGCTCAAGCAAAATTGGAAACTCTGCTTTGAGAAGAAGCTGATGAGGAAAATGAAGAACAAAGATTTGAAGAAGAATTATGCAAAATGGCTGATGTTGTAGAAGCAGAATATGCTGCTACTCATATAACAGTTGAAAATAACATTCAACAAGTTTCAGTCTTAGTAATCCTGTCTGTGAGGTAAGCATAAAATGAAAAGGATTTAAACCTTATGCTTTAGATGTCTTGTTAGACACTGGTGCTGATGCTTCTTTAGCTAGATTTCATATTATTCTAATAGATAAATGGATGCCTAATTTTGTTCATCTTACTTTCAACACTAAGACAATCATCTTTGAATATTCAGCTAGTGTTCCTATTATCTTAGGGAATACAGTATTTAATTTCAAGGTTATCCATGATGAAATGCCTTTGTTTGATATGATGTTCGGATCTGATAATTTAGCCTGCTTTTATCCGATCACAATCAACAAGCATGAGATTCTGCTAGCCTAGAAGTATTCCTTATATAAAAAGCATAGGTATGAATGCAGAATTCCATTGAAAAGTAAAGCTTAGAAACCTGTAAATATTGAATGGATATTTCAAAAAATTAATTGTTGCAAAGCTGATATTGACCCTGTGCTTGCAAAGATTATTAGAGATTGTTGTTCAGATAATCCTCTTGCTTTCCAGCACAGAAAGAGTCATGTGTGTAAGATAGATTTACAGTTAGTCACAGATAAAAATGGTAAACATGTTGAACCTAAGTTTAAAACTCACCACTCTGGTATGTCACCTTCTCTTAGAGAAGAATGTCTTGTAGAGATTAAACAGTTAAAAGAACAAGGTCTTATCAGAGATTCTCATAGCCCATGGGGTTGTGAAGCATTCTATGTGAATAAGATAAGTGAGCAAGTCAGAGGTAAGAAAATATTAGTAATAAATTACATTCCTCTGAACAAGTATGCTATTCCTGTTCAACATCCAATACCTTCTAAGGATGAGATTTTGCAAAGACTAACTAGTAGTAAAGTGTATAGTAAGTTTGATTTGAAATCAAGATTTTGGTAGATTCAGGTAGCAGAAGAAGATAAGTATAAAACAACATTCATCACTCCTTTTGTACAGTATGAATGGAATGTCTTCCCATTTGGTTTAAAGACTGCTCCTAGTCTATTTCAAAAAATGATGAATGAGATTTTTGCTGCCTACAGTCAGTTTATAATAGTTTATATTGATGATATTCTTGTTTTTAGTAAATCACCTAAGGATCATCTTACGCATTTACAACAATTTTATCAGATTATCTTTGATAATGGTTTAGCATTATCAGAAAAGAAAATGGTAGTCTTCAAAGATGAAATCGATTTTCTTGGGATTACTATTAGATCAGGAGAAGTCAGTGTTCAACCTCATGTTTTGCAGAGTATACAAAACTTTCTTGATGAAATCACTGATAAAACTATGTTACAAAGATTCTTGGGTTGTGTGAATTATATAGCTGGTCATTATTTTAATGTTTCTCAAGATAGAGTGTTGCTTAATAAGAGATTTTCTAAAAGTCCTCCTCCATGGACTGATGAAATGAGTTTTGCTGTTAAAAGAATTACACAAAAATTTCCTAAATTGCCTCCTTTGCAGCTACCAGGGAATGGTCAAAAAATTATAGAAACAGATGCATCTGATCAATATTGGGGTGTTGTGTTAAAGGAAAGATTGCCTGATGGATTTGAAAAGCCTTGCAAGTATGCCTCTTGAAGCTTTAAAAAGGATTAGTTGAATTATCATTCAACTCATAAAGAAATCTTAGCTGTAATAAAAGTTATCCAAACTTTTATGTTCTTTGTCTGGGAAGAACATTTCATTGTTTGTTCTGATTTGAAAAAATTTATGAGTATTTTAAATTCAGCTGATAATCTGAAGAAAGGCTCTGTAAGTAGATTGATAAGGTGCGCAACATATTTTTCAGACTTTGATTTCATAGTTGAGCACATTACTGGACATAAGAATTTTGTAGTTGATTATTTGACTAGAGAATTTCAGAACAATATCATCATGACAGTCACTGAAATTCGTGATGAATTTCATGAGCATCTTTGGCACTCAAGGCCTCTGGTTCAAATTCGGTTACATAATGAGATCACAATATTGAAGGTTCAATCTTATGAAGCAACAGAAATTCTAAATTGCAATAATATTGCCTGGAGTACTCATTATGCTTTTATTGAAGGAGAGAATAGTGTGCATACTACACTCTTGAATAAACCTGCTAATAATCCAGATCAAATGGGTACTAATAATTTGTTAAGGAATGTGATTTATAGAATGGGTACTACATTTACTTTCAGGTGGTCTACCTTATGGCCAAAGTTCAATCTAAGTCATGAAAACTACTGGGAATCTCAAGATATGCCTGACTACATGTTTGAATTCTTGGACTACATAATGCCAAGAACAACTGCCACAGAGTACTTTGTGAAGATTTCTCCAAACATGCTTCGCAATATTTTTATTGCCTTGAGAATTCCTTTCAAGGTTCATTTTGAATTATTCTTGGTACAGAATCATCAATACAATGCCCATGCTTGAATACAACTAGCTTTACCAGTTGCTTCCTTATGGAGAAAGGTTACTGTCAGTCATGAAGCAATATTTCCATAAACTCCTGATGGAAGATTGTGCCGGATTCCTTCTACTTTATTCATGGACCATACAAGTGATACGATTGATGATGGTGATACTGACAACTCACCATATTCTCTAGCTGGTTCGCATGAATTTGCAGATGTTGATTAAAGACTAATCACGGGGTCTGTCTGTGGTAGTGAGTGGAGAGCACTATATCTCTCTTTATGTCATCTTTGTGGACCTCACCATGATTAAAGGCGGTATTTTATCGGCCGTGTCGATAGACTTTAGGTTACTATTTGCTTTTGGCGGTGCATAGTGGGCCCATAACCCACATGTTAATCGCATCTTTTGCTTCTTTTGTTTTGGTGCATTGATCTTGTCAGCTTGTGGTAACCGTTGATCTTCCCTTCCTAATGCTATAAATAAGGGAGTTCTCTGAGTTATTAGACAGATCAATTTGGAGTCGAAGTCTGAGTCTGTAAGTAAGTTTTTAGTTTTCAATTTTAAGTTTATCTTCTGTGTCTTATGTCTTAGTTTTGCTTTATGTTTGTAAGTTTGCAAGAAAGATTAATAAGAAAGTACTATATATATATATATATATACAAAGAATAGATACATATATTCTTTGTATATATATATATATGTATGTATATATATATATATATATATATATATATATATATATATATATATTTGTTTGATACCATTTAATAAAGGATCTTCATAACACTTCATACTTTCTTATTAATATTTCTTGCAAACTTACAAACTTAAATAAAAACTAAGACAAAAGATATAGAAGATAAACTTAAAATTGAAAACTTCAAACTTACTTACAGACTCAAACTTTGACTCCAAATTGATCTATCTAATAACACAGAGAACTCTGTTATTTATAGCATTAGGAAGGGAAGATCAACAGTTATCACAAGTTGACAAGATCAACGCACCAAAACAAAAGAAGCAAAAGATGCGATTAACATGTGGGTTATGCGCCCACTACGCACCGCCAAAAGCAAACAATAACCTAAAGTCTATCGACACGGCCGATAGAATACTGCCTTTAATCATGGTGAGTTCCACAAAGATGACATAAAGAGAGATATAGTGCTCTCCACACTCTACCATAGACAGACCCCGTGATTAGTCTTTAATCATCATCTGCAAATTCATGCGAACTAGCTGGAGAATATGGTGAGTTGTCAGTATCACCATCATCAGTCGTATCACTTGTATGGTCCATGAATAAAGCAAAAAGAATCTGGCACAATCTTCCATTAGGAGTTTTTGGAAATATTGCTTCATGACTGACGGTAACCTTTCTCCATAAGGAAACAACTGGTAAAGCCGGTTGTATTTGAGCATGGGCATTGTATTGATGATTTTGTACCAAGAATAATTCAAACTAAACCCTGAAAGGAATTGTCAAGGCAATAAAAATATTTTGAAGCATGTTTGAGGCTATGTTCACAAAATAATCTGTGGCAGCTGTTCTTGGCATTATGTAGTCCAAGAATTCAAACATGTAGTCAGGCATATATTGAGATTCCCAGTAGTTCTCATGACTTGGATTAAACTTTGGCCAGAAGGTAGACCACCTGAAAGTAAATCTAGCACCCATTATATAAATCATATTCTTCAACAAATTAATAGTACCCATTTGATTTGGATTATTATCAAGTCTATTCTAGAGAGTAGTATGCACACTATTCTCTCCTTCAATAAAAGCATAATGAGTACTCCAGGCAATATTATTGCAATTTAGAATTTTTGCTGCTTCATAAGATTGAACCTTCAATCTTTTGATCTCATTTTGCAATTGAGGTTGAACCAGAGGCCTTGAGCACCAAAGATGCTCATGAAATTCATCACAAATTTCAGTGACTGTCATGATGATTTTATTTTGAAATTCTCTAGTCAAATAGTTAGCTAAAGAATTCTTATGTCTAGTAATGTGCTCAACTATGAAATCAAAGTCTGACAAATAGGTTGCCCACCTTATCAATCTACTTACAGAGCCTTTCTTTATATTATCAGCTAAATTAAAAATACTCATAAAATTTTTCAAATCAGAATGAACAATGAAATGTTTTGACCTGACAAAGAACATAAAAGCTTGGATAGCTTTTATTACAGCTAAGATTTCTTTATGAGTTGAATGATAATTCAACTGAGCTTTCTTGAAACTTCTAGAGGCATACTTGAAAGGTTTTTCAAATCCATCAGGAAATCTTTCCTTTCACACAACACCCCAATATTGGTCAAATGCATCTGTTTCTATAATTTTTTGACCATTCCCTGGTAACTACAAAGGAGGCAAGTTAGCACATTTCTGTTTAATTCTTTTAACAGCAGAACTCATTTCATCAGTCCATGGAGGAGGACTTTTAGACAATCTCTTATTAAGCAACACTCTATCTTGAGCAACATTAAAATAATGACCAGCTATATAGTTCACACAACCCAAGAATCTTTGTAACATAGTTTTATCAGTGATTTCATCAGGAAAGTTTTGTATACTCTGCAACACATGAGGTTGAACACTAACTTCTTTTGATCTAATAGTAATCCCAAGAAAATCAATTTCATCTTTGAAGACCACCATTTTATTTTTTGATAATACTAAACCATTATCAAAGATAATCTGATAAAACTGTTGTAAATGCTTAAGATGATCCTTAGGTGATTTACTGAAAATAAGAATATCATCAATATAAACTATTATAAACTGACTGTAGGCAGCAAAAATCTCATTCATCATTTTATGAAACATACTAGGAGCAGTCTTTAAACCAAATGGAAGGACATTCCATTCATACTGTCCAAAAGGAGCGATGAATGCTCTCTTATACTTATCTTCTTCTGCTACCTGAATCTGCCAAAATCCTGATTTCAGATCAAACTTACTATATACTTTACTACCAGCTAATCTCTACAAAATCTCATCTTTGGATGGGATTGGATGTTGAACAAGAACAACATACTTATTTAGAGGAATGTAATTTATTACTAATCTTTTCTTACCTCTGACTTGCTCACTTCTCTTATTCACATAGAATGCTTCACAACCCCATGGGCTATGAGAATCTCTGATAAGACCTTGTTCTTTCAACTCTTTAATCTCTGCAAGACATTCCTCTCTGAGAGAAGGTGACATACCAGAGTGGTGAGATTTAAACTTAGGTTCAACATGTTTACCATTTTTAGCTGTGACTAACTATAAATCTATCTTACACACATGATTCTTTCTATGCTAGAAAGAAAGAGGATTATCTGAACAACAATCTCTAATAATCTTTGCAAGCACAGGGATATCCATTCATTATTTATAGGTTTCTGAACTTTACTTTTTAATGGAATTCTGCATTCATACCTATGCTTTTTATATAAGGAATACTTCTGAGCTAGCAGAATCTCATGCTTGTTGATTGTGATCGAATAAAAGCAAGCTAAATTATCAGATCCGAACATCATATCAAACAAAGGCATTTTATGATGGATAACCTTGAAATTAAATACTGTATTCCCTAAGAGAACAAGAACACTAGCTGAGTATTTAGAGATGATTGTCTTAGTGTTGAAAGTAAGACGAACAAAATTAGGCATCCATTTTTCTGTTGGAATAGCATGAAATCTAGCTAAAGAAGCATCAGCACCAGTGTCTAAGAAGACATCTAAAGCATAAGGCTTAAATCCTTTCCATTTTATGCTTACCTCATAGATAGGATTACTAGTCTCATGAACTGAAACTTGTTGAATGTTATTTTCAACTGTCATATGAGTAGCAGCATATTCCACTTCTGCAGCAGCGGCCATTCTACATAATTATTCTTCAAATCTTTGTTCTTCATCTTCCTCATCGGCTTCTTCTCAAAGCAGAGTTTCCAATTCTTCTTGAGCCTTTTCCAGGAAGAGTTGCAATGTTTTAATGCGCTTAGTTCTCCATTCTTTTCTATGAACATTTTTTTCAAAAGAACTAGCAACTACTTTTCCTTTGTCAGTAATATTATGCTGAGAAAATTGAGAAGACAAAGAATGTTTTTGTTTCTGAATATAATCTAGCTGATTCAAATATCTTTTTTCTGTTTCTTGAATTTGACTTTGAAGAAACATTTTTTCAGACATCATGTAAGGGGGTAGACTGTCATATTTAAGCTTTAATGTTTGTAACTGTTGAGACAAACTATGGCTGTCAGAAAATTGATTTGTAGAATACTGCGTACTATTCATCCCAATATGAAAACCAATTTTTGACTCATAATCTGATGACAATTCTGACTCAGAACTATATTCTTCATTATTCATATTAATCACATTTTCTAGTTCTGATTCTTCATCTGTATATTCAAAATTATATCCATATTGTGCTTCATCAGCAAGAATCAAAACATATTCATCTTCAGTAATATTATGACTCTGTAAGAAATTTACTTTCTTTACTTTATCCTTTTTCTGAGAACATTTATTAGCATAGTGATTTCCCTGACAGAGAAAACACTTAATAGGGGCTTTCTGAAACCCATGTTTCTTTTTCCTGAAGATCTTCTTCTGGGGAAGAAACTTTTTATACTTAGGCTTTCTAGACCATCTAGCAGCAGGCTTCATAGAACAATGACAAGCAGACTTTTCTTTACACTTCTGCTTATATCTCTGTTTTCTATATTTTTGAGGATTAGAACATCCATAACTATTTTCAATAGCATCACATACTTTAATACCAAGCTGTTTATGAAATTGCATAGTTTCTTTAAGAGCTTTCCTATCTTCACACACCTTTTGATTTGTTTTTCTAATATACTGATTGATTCTACCAAATGACATATTAGAAAACTGAGCACCAATAACAGCTTTATACTTTTATGCAAAATACTTAGGAAATGATTCTATATATCTTACTTTATATGTAGGATTAAACATTTCACCTGATGCATATAATAGATTTTCCATTTCACACATATATTCTTCTAATCTAGTGATATCACAACATTGAGCTCTGAGAAACTGAGACCTGTTGGCTTCTTTCTCATCTTCTATGGCTCTTACAAATTCAGAGTATATGGCTTTACATAAACAAGGGATAGGTTCTGCATGATTTACTATAGCATCATTATACTGACTATTGCCAGCATCCCACCATTCCTTGATATTTCTAATAAACCCATTAATAATATGTTGAGCCACAGTTTTGACATCTCTTTTTAAGCCAAACATCTGTACGCTTGCCCATGAAATCATAGCGTGACACATATCTTTTCTTTTAGCAGGTGGTTCACGATTGAACTGCCAAAAGAAAGGTTGAAGGCTCAGAGTTCTTATTTGACCATCTAAGGGCTGTTTAGAAGTTTCTCCATCTGAGAAATAACTATATCTTTCTGGTTCTCCTATCTTTCCCATGCCTATCTTAAAGGCTTTATCTATATCAAGCTGAGGAGCTTTCATACTGAGAGGAGTGACTATTGGCTTAAATATTTCTTCCTTTTCTATTTTCTCTACTGACTCCCAACTAATAATATCAGCTTTCGTAAGATTTAAACTTAAGGGCTTAATTTCTGTAGGTTGGCTGGTTGAAAGTAAAGCAAGATGCTATTGATGGGAAGAAACCTCTCTATTCAAAGAATCTATACCAAAAATAATAGTATCAACTTTAGTTTCAACTTCAGAAACTTTTGACTTTAATTCTTCTTGGTTGTGAGCTATATCTTGATAACCACTAATAATAGTATCTATCTTTGTACTAATTTCTTCTTCTTTCTTAACTATATGCTATACTTCTTTTTCTACTTTCTGTTGAATATGAGCAGAATGAACCCTAGTATTTATATCCATGGTTTTTAATGCTTTTGCTATATCACCTTTCTAATATAATTCAATACTTTTTAACATCTTTGAAACTTGATCCAAACTTTCCTCGATACTAGCTACTCTATTGTTAATGCATTTGGTAGCTAAGTTATTCCAGTTCATCAACCTAACCTCAGTAGGTTGTTCAATGGATCTATCTGCAGTTCTTAAATAATACATTTGAGATCTATTCTTTCCATCTAGAGAGTATTGATTAAAATCAGAGGCTTTGGGGAAAACCTTTTCATTATATGACTCATCTCCCTGAGGCATCTTTCAAACATGACCATCATCAAAACTTGAGGGATTCTGAGATGTACTTTCCATTTGAAGATTCTTATTATAAGATAACAACTGTCTATTTTTCTCAAACAGTTTCTGCAATTCTATGTCTCTCTGACTTCTACTGGTAACCATGTTGATGACAGCATGGCTAGGCTTTTGAAGGATATTTTTACAGTCAGGACAATAGAATGAGTCTATTTGGGGATCATGAATCTTCTGAGGGTGAAGACATTGAGAAGGGAATGACAAGGATGAACTTGAGAAAGGTTTTCTAGGAGCATCAAATCTAATAATAGATTCAAAAGACATAATATGACTTTGAGATGTACCTTTTGTCACCACGCTTTTGCCAAGCGCGGGGGAATGCTTAACAACAGGGTACAAGGTGTTGGTAAGCCTATTCATGACTTGATATTTCTTTTGGGATTTTAAAGCACTAATTTCCTTATCTTCTAATATTTGCAAATAGTATTTATCTTGGTCTGTAGACTGGATTTGCAGAACATTTTCAACAACTTTAATATTGGCTTTTGTAAGAAGATTAAAAGAAGGAAGATTAGCATAAACGTCAGAAGGTTTTAAAGTGGGTAATTGCCAAGCAGGGCTAGGAGTATCTTCTTCTATTTCTATTGTATCAAAATTTACTATTTAAACAGACAACTCATCTATAGTACATGTATCAGACATACCTGGAACAACTTCAACTGGATGATTCAGAGCTTCCATTATGACGTCTATTTTTAGTACTTAATCGGATCCACAAAACGCTTATCCTTCAACTTAGGAGGGACCACACCACTTCCCTATCGTCAATGCTGAATTCAACGCGATACCGAATCACAGTAGTTGAAGGAACCAGAGAACAACTAATACAAGAATCTAGAGAGTAGCTGAACAAAAGAAATTGAAACAAAGAAAAAGAACAAAAAGATGATTTGAACTAAAACTTGGCACATATCTCATATAAAATGAAACTTAAACTTGAACTTGAACTTTGACTTGGACTTGGCTCTGATACCATTTATTACAGGATCTTCATAACACTTCGCACTTTCTTATTAATCTTTCTTGGAAACTTACAAACTTAAAGCAAAACTAAGACATAAGACACAAAAGATAAACCTAAAACTGAAAATTTCAAACTTACTTACAGACTCAGACTTCGACTCCAAATTGATCTGTCTAATAACTCAGAGAACTCCCTTATTTATAGCATTAGGAAGGGAAGATCAAGGGTTATCAAAATACGATAAGATCAATGCACCAAAACAAAAGAAGCAAAAGATGTGATTAACATGTGGGTTATGGGCCCACTATGCACCGCCAAAAGCAAACAGTAACCGAAAGTCTATCGACATGGCTGATAGAATACCGCCTTTAATCACGGTGAGGTCCACAAACATGACATAAAGAGAGATATTGTGCTCTCCACTCAATATCACGGACAGACCCCGTGATTAGTCTTTAATCATCATCCACAAATTCATTCAAACCAACTGGAGAATATGGTGAGTTATCAGTATCACCATCATCAGTCGTATCACTTGTATGGTCCATGAATAAAGTAGAGGGAATCTGGCAGAATCTTCCATCAGGAGTTTCTGGAAATATTGCTTCATGACTGATAGTAACCTTTCTCCATAAGGAAGCAACTGGTAAAGCCGGTTGTATTCGAGCATGGGCATTGTATTGATAATTCTGTACCAAGAATAATTCAAACTGAACCTTGAAAGGAATTCTCAAGGCAATAAAAATATTGTGAAGCATGTTTGGAGCAATGTTCACAAAGTACTTTGTGGCAGCTATTCTTGGCATTATGTAGTCCATGAATTCAAACATGTAGTCAGGCATATCTTGAGATTCCCAGTAATTCTCAGGACTTGGATTAAAATTTGGCCAGAAGGTAGACCACCTGAAAGTAAATGTAGTGCCCATTCTATAAATCATATTCTTCAACAAATTATTAGTACCCATTTGATCTGGATTATTACCAGGTCTATTCAAGAGAGTAGTATTCACACTATTCTCTCCTTCAATAAAAGCATAATGAGTACTCCAGGCAATATTCTTGCAATTTAGAATTTCTGCTGCTTCATAAGATTGAACCTTCAATCTTGTGATCTCATTCTGTAACTGAATTTGAACCAAAGGCCTTGAGCACCAAAGATGCTCATGAAATTCATCATGAATTTTAGTGACTGTCATGATGATTTTATTCTGAAATTCTCTAGTCAAATAATCATCTAAAGAATTCTTATGTCCAACAATGTGCTCAACTATGAATCAAAGTCTGACAAATAGGTTGCCCACCTGATCAATCTACTTACAGAGCCTTTCTTCAGGTTATCAACTGAATTTAAAATACTCATAATTTTTTTCAAATCAGAATGAACAATGAAATGTTCTGACCTGACAAAGAACATAAAAGCTTGGATAGCTTTTATTACAGCTAAGATTTCTTTATGAGTTGAATGATAATTCAATTGAGCTTTCTTAAAGCTTCTAGAGGCATACCTGCAAGGTTTTTCAAATCCATCAGACAATCTTTCCTTTAACGCAACACCCCAATATTGATCAGATGCATCTGTTTCTATAATTTTTTGAGCATTCCTTGGTAACTACAAAGGAGGCAAGTTAGCACATTTCTATTTAATTCTTTTAACAATAAAACTCATTTCATCAGTCCATGGAGGAGGACTTTTATACAATCTTGTATTAAGCAGCACACTATCTTGAGCAACATTAAAATAATAACCAGCTATATAGTTCACATAACCCAAGAATCTTTGTAACATAGTTTTATCAGTGATTTCATCAGGAAAATTTTGTATACTCTGCAAAACATGAGGTTGAACACAGACTTCTCCTGACTTAATAGTAATCCCAAGAAAATCAATTTTCTCTTTGAAGACTACCATTTTCTTTTCTGATAATACTAAACCATTATCAAAGATAATCTGATAAAACTAATGTAAATGCTTAAGATGATCCTTAGGTGATTTACTAAAAACAAGAATATCATCAATATAAACTATTATAAACTGACTGTAGGCAGTAAAAATCTCATTCATCATTTTCTAAAATATACTAGGAGCAGTCTTTAAACCAAATGAAAGGACTTTCCATTCATACTATCCAAAAGGAGTGATGAATGCTGTCTTATACTTATCTTCTTCTGCTACCTGAATCTGCCAAAATCCTGATTTCAGATCAAACTTACTATATAATTTACTACCAGCTAGTCTCTACAAAATCTCATCTTTGGATGGGATTGGATGTTGAACAGGAACAACATACTTGTTTAGAGGAATGTAATTTATTACTAATCTTTTCTTACCTCTGACTTGCTGACTTCTCTTATTCACATAGAATGCTTCACAACCCCATGGGCTATGAGAATCTCTGATAAGGCCTTGTTTTTTCAACTATTTAATCTCTGCAAGACATTCTTCTCTGAGAGAAAGTGACATACCAGAGTGGTGAGCTTTAAACTTAGGTTTAACATGTTTACCATCTTTATCTGTGACTAACTATAAATCTACTTGACTCTTTCTATGCTGGAAAGCAAGAGGATTATCTGAACAATAATCTTTAATAATCTTTGCAAGCACAGGGTCAATATCAGCTTTGCAACAATTAATTTTCTAAAATATCCATTCATTATTTACAAGTTTTTGAACTTTACTTTTCAATGGATTTTTGCATTCATACCTATGCTTTTTATATAAGGAATACTTCTGAGCTAGCAGAATCTCATGCTTGTTGATTGTGATCGGATAAAAGCAGGCTAAATTATCAGATCCGAACATCATATCAAACAAAGACATTTCATGATGGATAACCTTGAAATTAAATATTGTATTCCCTAGGAGAACAGGAACACTAGCTGAGGATTCAGAGATAATCGTCTTAGTGTTGAAAGTAAGATGAACAAAATTAGGCATCCATTTATCTGTTGGAATAGCATGAAATCTAGCTAAAGAAGCATCAGCACCAGTGTCTAAGAAGACATCTAAAGCATAAGGGTTAAATCCTTTCCATTTTATGCTTACCTCACAGACAAGATTACTAGTCTCATGAACTAAAACTTGTTGAATGTTATTTTCAACTGTCATATGAGTAGCAGCATATTCTACTTCTGCAACATCAGCCATTCTACATAATTCTTCTTCAAATCTTTGTTCTTCATCTTCCTCATCAGCTTCTTCTCGAAGCAGAGTTTCCAATTTTACTTGAGTCTTTTTCAGGAAGAGTTGCAACGTTTTAATGTGCTTATTTCTCCATTCTTTTCTATGAACATCTGTTTCAAAAGAACTAGCAACTGCTTTTCCTTTGTCAGTAAGATTATGCTGAGAAAATTGAGAAGACAAAGAATGTTTTTGTTTCTGAATATAATCTAGCTGATTCAAATATCTTTTTTCTATTTCTTGAATTTGACTTTGAAGAAACATTTTTTCAGACATCATATAAGGGGGCAGACTATCATATTTAAGCTTTAATGTTTGTAACTACTGAGACAAACTATGGCTGTCAGAAAACTGATTTGTAGAATACTGCATACTATTCATCCCAATCTAAAAACCAATTTCTGACTCATAATCTGATGACAATTCTGAGTCAGAAATATATTCTTCATTATTCATATTAATCACATTTTCTAGTTCTGATTCTTCATATGTATATTCAAAATCAGATTCATATTGAGCTTCATCAGCAGGAATCAAAACATATTCATCTTTAGTAATATTATGACTCTGCCAAAAATTTACTTTCTTTGCTTTATCCTTTTTTTGAGGGCAGTTATTAGCATAGCGATTTCCCTGATAGAGAAAACACTTAATAGGGGCTTTCTGAAACCCATGTTTCTTTTTCCTGAAGATCTTCTTCTGGGGAAGAAACTTTTTATACTTAGGCTTTCCAGACCATCTAGCAGCAGGCTTCATAGAACAATGACAAGCAGACTTTTCTTTATACTTCTGCTTATATCTCTGTTTTCTATATTTTTGAGGATTAGAACATCCATAACTATTTTCAATAGCATCACATACTTTAATACCAAGCTGTTTATGAAACTACATAGTTTCTTTATGAGCTTTCTTATCTTCACACATCTTTTGATTTGTTTTTCTAATATACTGATTGATTCTACCAAAGGACATATTAGAAAACTGAGCACCCATAGCAGCTTTATACTTTTCTGCAAAATACTTAGGAAATGATTCTACATATCTTACTTTATATGCAGGATTAAACATTTCACCTGATGCATATAATAGATTTTCTATTTCACACATATGTTCTTCTAATCTAGTCATATCACAACATTGAGCTCTGAGAAACTGAGATCTGTTGGCTTCTTTCTCATCTTCTATGGCTCCTAGAAATTTAGAGTATATGGCTTGACATAAGCAAGGGACAGGTTTTGCATGATTTACTATAGCATCCTTATACTGACTATTGCCAGTATCCCACCATTCCTTGATATTGCCAATAAAACCATTAATAATCTGTTGAGCCACGGTTTTGGCATCTCTTTTTAAGCCAAACATCTGTATGCTTGACCATGAAATCATAGCATGACACATCTCTTTTCTTTTAGCAGGAGGTTCACAATTGAACTGCCAAAAGAAAGGTTGAAGGCTCAGAGTTCTTATTTGACCATCTAAGGGCTGTTTAGAAGTTTCTCCATCTGAGAAATAACTATATCTTTCTGGTTCTCCTATCTTTGCCATGCCTATCTTAAAAGATTTATCTATATCAAGTTGAGGAACTTTCATACTGAGAGGAGTGACTATTGGCTTAAATATTTCTTCCTTTTCTATTTTCTCTACTGACTCCCAACTGATAATATCAGCTTCCGTAAGATTTAAACTTAAGGGCTGAATTTCTGTAGGTTGGCTGGTCGGAAGTAGAGCAAGATGTTGTTACTAGGAAGAAACCTCTCTATTCAAAGAATCTATACCAAAAATAATAGTTTCAACTTTAAAAACTTCTGACTTTAATTCTTCTTGGCTGTGAGCTATATCTTAATGACCACTAATAATAGTATCTATCTTTGTACTAATTTCTTCTTCTTTCTTAACTATATGTTGTACTTCTTTTTCTACTTTCTGTTGAATATGAGCAGAATGAAACCTAGTATTTATATCCATGGTTTTTAATGCTTTTGCTATATCACCTTTCTGATATAATTCAATACTTTTTAACATCTTTGAAACTTGATCCAAACTTTCCTAGATAATAGCTACTCTATTGTTAATGCATTTGGTAGCTAAGTTATTCCAGTTCATCAACCTAACCTCAGTAGGTTGCTCTATGGATCTATCCATAGTTCTCAAATAATACATTTGAGATCTATTCATTCCATCTCTAGAGTATTGATTAAAATCAGAGGTTTTGGGGAAAACCTTTTCATTATATGAGTCGTCTCCCTGAGGCGTCTTGCAGCAGGGTTCGAACCTGTGCAAAAAAAGGCTCAAGCAGAATTGGAAACTCTGCTTCGAGAAGAATCTAATGAGAAAGATGAAGAACAAAGATTTGAAGAAGAATTATGCAGAATGACTGATGCTGCAGAAGCAGAATATGCTGCTACTCATATGACTGTTGAAAATAACATTCAACAAGTTTCAGTTCATGAGACTAGTAATCATGTCTATGAGGTAAGCATAAAATAGAAAGTATTTAAACCTTATGCTTTAGATGTCTTATTAGACACTGGTGCTGATGCTTCTTTAGCTAGATTTCATGCTATTCCAATAGATCAATGGATTCCTAATTTTGTTCATCTTACTTTCAACACTAAAATGATCATCTCTAAATACTCAGCTAGTGTTCCTGTTCTCTTAGGGAATACAATATTTAATTTCAAGGTTATCCATCATGAAATACCTTTGTTTGATATGATGTTTGGATCTTATAATTTAGCCTGCTTTTATCCGATCACAATCAACAAGCATGAGATTCTTCTAGCTCAGAAGTATTCCTTATATAAAAAGCATAGGTATGAATGCAGAATTCCATTAAAAAGTAAAGTTCAGAAACCTATAAATAATGAATGGATATTTAAAAAAATTAATTGTTGCAAAGCTGATATTGACCCAGTGCTTGCAAAGATTATTAGAGATTATTGTTCAAATAATCCTCTTGCTTTCCAACACAGAAAGAGTCATGTGTGTAAGATAGATTTACAATTAGTCATGGATAAAGATGGTAAACATATTAAACCTAAGTTTAAAGCTCACCACTCTGGTATGTCACCTTCTCTCAGAGAAGAATGTCTTGCAGAGATTAAACAGTTGAAAGAACAAGGTCTTATCAGAGATTCTCATAGCCCATGGGGTTGTGAAGCATTCTATGTAAATAAGAGAAGTGAGCAAGTCAGAGGTAAGAAAAGATTAGTAATAAATTACATTCCTCTTAAAAAGTATGTTGTTCTTGTTCAACATCCAATCCCATCCAAAGATGAGATTTTATAGAGACTAGCTGGTAGTAAAGTATATAGTAAGTTTGATCTGAAAGTAGGATTTTGGCAAATTCAGGTAGCAGAAGAAGATAAGTATAAGACAACATTCATCACTCCTTTTGGACAGTATGAATGGAATGTCCTTCCATTTGGTTTAAAGACTGCTCCTATTATATTTCAGAAAATGATGAATGAGATTTTTGCTGCCTATAGTCAGTTTATAATAGTTTATATTGATGATATTCTTGTTTTCAGTAAATCACCTAAGGATCATCTTAAGCAGTTACAACAGTTTTATCAGATTATCTTTGATAATGGTTTAGTATTATCAGAAAAGAAAATGGTACTCTTCAAAGATGAAATTGATTTTCTTGGGATTACTATTAGATCAGGAGAAGTCAGTGTTCAACCTCATGTTTTGCAGAGTATATGGAACTTTCCTGATGATATCACTGATAAAACTATGTTACAAAGATTCTTGGGTTGTGTGAACTATATAGCTGGTCATTATTTTAATGTTGTTCAAGATAGAGTGTTGCTTAATAAGAGATTGTAGAAAAAGAAGTACAGCATATAGTTAAGAAAGAAGAAGAAATGAGTACAAAGATAGATACTGTTATTAGTGGTCATCAAGATATAGTTCACAGCCAAGAAGAATTAAAGTGAAAAGTTTTTGAAGTTGAAACTAAAGTTGATACTATTATTTCTGGTATAGATTCTTTGAATAGAGAGGTTTCTTTCCAGCAACAACATCTTGCTCTACTTTTGACCAGCCAACCTACAAAAATTCAGCCCTTAAGTTTGAACCTTACGGAAGTTGATATTATTAGTTGGGAGTCAGTAGAGAAAATAGAAAAGGAAGAAATATTTAAGCCAATAGTCACTCCTCTCAGTATGAAAGCTCCTCAGCTTGATATAGATAAAGCCTTTAAAATAGGCATGGCAAAGATAGGAGAACCATAAAGATATAGTTATTTCTCAGATGGAGAAACTTCTAAACAACCCTTAGATGGTCAAATAAGAACTCTGAGCCTACAACCTTTCTTTTGGTAGTTCAATTGTGAACCTCCTGCTAAAAGAAAAGAGATGTGTCATGCTATGACTTCATGGGCAAGCGTACAGATGTTTGGCTTAAAAAGAGATGCCAAAATTGTGGCTCAACAGATTATTAATGATTTTATTGGCAATATCAAGGAATGGTGGGATGTTGGCAATAGTCAGTATAAGGATGCTATAGTAAATCATGAAGAACCTGTCCCTTTCTTGTGTCAAGCCATATAATCTGAATTTGTAGGAGCCATAGAAAATGAAAAAGAAGCCAACAGATCTCAGTTTCTCAGACCTCAATGTTGTGATATGACTAGATTAGAAAAATATATGTGTGAAATGGAAAATCTGTTATATGCATCAGGTGAAATGTTTAATCCTGCATATAAAGTAAGATATGTAGAATCATTTCCTAAGTATTTTGCAAAAAAGTATAAAGCTGCTATGGGTGCTCAGTTTTCTAATATGTCATTTGGTAGAATCAATCAGTATATTAGAAAAATAAAGCAACAGCTGTGTGAAGATAAGAAAGCTCATAAGGAAACTATGCAGTTTCATAAACAGCTTGGTATTAAAGTATGTGATGCTATTGAAAATAGTTATGGATGTTCTAATCAACAGAAATATAGAAAACAAAGATATAAGCAGAAGTATAAAGAAAAGTCTGCTTGTCATTGTTCTATGAAGCCTGCTGCTAGATGGTCTAGAAAGCCTAAGTATAAAAAGTTTCTTCCCCAGAAGAAGATCTTTAGGAAAAAGAAACATGGGTTTCAGAAAGCCCCTATAAAGTGTTTTCTCTCTGAAGGAAATAACTATGCTAATAAATGCCCTCAGAAAAAGGATAAAGGAAAGAAAGTAAATTTCTTGCAGTCATAATATTACTGAAGATGAATATGTTTTAATTCCTACTGATGAAGCACAATATGAATCTGATTTTGAATATACAGATGAGGAATCAGAACTAGAAAATGTGATTAATATGAATAATGAAGAATATAGTTCTGAGTCAGAATTGTCATTAGATTATGAGTCAAAAATTGGTTTTCAGATTGGGATGAATAGTATGCAGTATTCTACAAATCAGTTTTCTGACAGTCTAAGTTTGTCTCAATAGTTACAAACATTAAAAACAAAATATGATAGTCTGCCCCCTTATATGATGTCTGAAAAAATGTTTCTTCAAAGTCAAATTCAAGAAATGGAAAAAAGATATTTGAATCAGCTAGATTATATTCAAAAATAAAAACTTTCTTTGTCTTCTCAGTTTTCTCAACATAATATTACTGAGAAAGGAAAAGCAGTTGCTAGTTCTTTTGGAATAGATGTTCATAGAAAAGAATGGAGAACTAAGCATATTAAAATGTTGCAACTCTTCCTGAAAAAGGCTCAAGCAGAATTGGAAACTCTGCTTCGAGAAGAAGCTGATGAGAAAGATGAATAACAAAAATTTGAAGAAGAATTATGCAGAATGTCTGGTGCTGCAGAAGTAAAATATGTTGCTACTCATATGAGAGTTGAAAATACCATTCAACAAGTTTTAGTTCATGAGACTAGTAATCCTGTCTGTGAGGTAAGCATAAAATGGAAAGGATTTAAACCTTATGCTTTAGATGTCTTGTTAGACACTGGTGCGGATGCTTCTTTAGCTAGATTTCATGCTATTCCAATAGATAAATGGATGCCTGATTTTGTTCATCTTACTTTCAACACTAAGACGATCATCTCAAGGTTATCCATCATGAAATGCCTTTGTTTGATATGATGTTTGGATCTGATAATTTAGCCTACTTTTATCCAATCACAATCAACAAGCATGAGACTCTGCTAGCCCAAAAGTATTCTTTATATAAAAAGCATAGGTATCAATGCAGAATTCCATTGAAAAGAAAAGTTCAGAAACCTATAAATAATGAATGGATTTTTCAAAAAATTAATTGTTGCAAAGAGTATATTGACCCTGTGCTTGCAAAGATTATTAGAGATTTTTCAAATAATCCTCTTGCTTTCCAGCACAGAATGAGTCATGTGTGTAAGATAGATTTACAGTTAGTCACGAATAAAGATGGTAAACATGTTGAACCTATGTTTAAAGCTCACCACTTTGGTATGTCACCTTTTCTCAGAGAAGAATGTCTTGCAGAGATTAAACAGATGAAAGAACAAGGTCTTATCAGAGATTCTCATAGCCCATGGGGTTGTGAAGCATTCTATGTGAATAAGAGAAGTAAGCAAGTTAGAGGTAAGAAAAGATTAGTAATAAATTACATTCCTCTAAACAAGTTTGTTGTTTCTGTTCAACATCCAATCCCATCCAAAGATGAGATTTTGCAGAGACTAGCTGGTAGTAAAGTATATAGTAATTTTGATTTGAAATCAGGATTTTGGCAGATTTAGGTAGCAGAAGAAGATAAGTATAAGATAGCATTCATCACTCCTTTTGGACAGTATGAATGGAATGTCCTTTCATTTGGTTTAAAGATTGCTCCTAGTATATTTCAGAAAATGATGAATGAGATTTTTACTACCTACAGTCAGTTTATAATAGTTTATATTGATGATATTCTTGTTTTCAGTAAATCACCTAAGGATCATCTTAAGCATTTACAACAGTTTTATCAGATTATCTTTGATAATGGTTTAGTATTATTAGAAAAAAAAATGGTAGTCATCAAAGAGGAAATTGATTTTCTTGGAATTACTATTAGATCAGGAGAAGTCAGTGTTCAACCTCATGTTTTGTAGAGTATACAAAACTTTCCTGATGAAATCACTGATAAAACTATGTTACAAAGATTCTTGGGTTGTGTGAACTATATAGATGGTCATTATTTTAATGTTGCTCAAGATAGAGTGCTGCTTAATAAAAGATTATCTAAACGTCCTCCTCCATGGATTGATGAAATGAGTTCTGATGTTAAAAGAATTAAACAAAAATGTGCTAACTTGCCTCCTTTGCAGTTACCAGGGAATGGTCAGAAAATTATAGAAATTGATGCATCTGATCAATATTGGGGTGTTGTGTTAAAGGAAAGATTGCCTGATGGATTTGAAAAACCTTGCTGGTATGCCTCTGGAAGTTTCAAGAAAGCTTAGTTGAATTATCATTCAACTCATAAAGAAATCTTAGCTGTAATAAAAGCTATCCAAAGTTTTATGTTCTTTGTTAGGTCAGAACATTTCATTGTTCGTTCTGATGTAAAAAATTTTATGAGTATTTTAAATTCAGCTGATAATCTGAAGAAAGGCTCTGTAAGTAGATTGATCAGGTGGGCAACTTATTTGTCAAACTTTGATTTCACAGTTGAGCACATTGATGGACATAAAAATTCTTTAGCTGATTATTTGACTAGAGAATTTCAAAATAAAATCATCATGATAGTCACTGAAATTTGTGATGAATTTCATGAGCATCTTTGGCACTCAAGGCCTCTGGTTCAAACTCAGCTACAAAATGAGATCAAAAGATTAAAGGTTCAATCTTATGAAGTAGCAAAAATTTGGAATTGTAATAATATTTCCTAGAGTACTCATTATGCTTTGATTGAAGGAGAGAATAGTGTGCATACTACTCTCTTGAATAGACCTGGTAATAATCCAGATCAAATGGGTACTAATTATTTGATGAAGAATATGATTTACAAAATGGGCACTACATTTACTTTCAGGTGGTCTACCTTCTGGCCTAAGTTTAATCCAAGTCGTGAGAACTACTGGGAATCTCAAGATATGCCTGACTACATGTTTGAATTCTTGGACTACATAATGCCAAGAACAGCTGCCAAAGATTATTTTGTGAACATAGCCCCAAACATGCTTCACAATATTTTTATTGCCTTGAGAATTCCTTTCAAGGTTCACTTTGAATTACTCTTTGTACAGAATCATCAATACAATGCCCATGCTCGTATACAACTGGCTTTACCAGTTGCTTCCTTATGGAGAAAGGTTACTGTCAGTCATGAAGCAATATTTCTAGAAAATCCTAACGGAAGATTGTGCCAGATTCTTTTTGCTTTATTCATTTACCATACAAGTGATACGACTGATGATGGTGATACTGACAACTCACCATATTCTCCAGCTGGTTTGCATGAATTTGCGGATAATGATTAAAGACTAATCACAGGGTCTGTCCGTGGTAGTGAGTGGAGAGCACTATATCTCTCTTTATGTCATGTTTGTGGACCTCACCATTATTAAAGGTAGTATTCTATTAGCCGTGTCGATAGACTTTGGGTTACTATTTGCTTTTGGTGGTGCATAGTGGGCCCATTACCCACATGTTAATCGCATCTTTCACTTATTTTGTTTTGGTGCATTGATCTTGTCAGCTTGTGATAATTGTTGATCTTCCCTTCCTAATGCTATAAATAAGGGAGTTCTCTGAGTTATTAGATAGATCAATTTGGAGTCAAAGTCTAAGTCTGTAAGTAAGTTTGAAGTTTTTAGTTTTAAGTTTATCTTCTATGTCTTCTATCTTAGTTTTGCTTTAAGTTTGTAAGTTTGCAAGAAAGATTAATAAGAAAGTGCAAAGTGTTATTAAGATCCTGTATTAAATGGTATCAGAGCCAAGTCCAAATCCAAGTTCATGTTTAAGTTATATTTTATATGAGATATGTGCCAAGTTTTAGTTCAAATCATCTTTTTGTTCTATTTCTTTGTTTCAATTACTTTTGTTCAGCTACTCTCTAGATTCTTGTATTAGTTGTTCTCTAGTTCCTTCAACTACTGTGATTCGGTATCGCGTTCAATTCAACATTGACGATAGGGAAGTGGCGTGGTCCCTCCTAAGCTGAAGGATAGGCATTTTGTGGATCCGATTAAGTACCAAAAATAGACGTCATAATGGAAGCTCTGAATCATCCAGTTGAAGTTATTCCAGGTATGTCTGATACATGTACTCTAGATGGATTGTCTGTTCAAAAAGTAAATTCTGATACAATAGAAATAGAAGAAGATACTCCTAGCCCTGCTTGGCAATTACCCACTTTAAAACCTTTTGATGTTTATGCTAATCTTCCTTCTTTTAATCTTCTTGCAAAAACCAATATTAAAGTTGTTGAAAATGTCCTGGAAATCTAGTCTATGGACCAAGATAAATACTATTTGCAAATCTTAGAAGATAAGGAAATTAGTTCTTTAAAATCCTAAAAGAAATATCAAATCATGTATAGGCTTACCAACACCTTGTACCCTACTGTTCAGCATTCCCCCATGCCTGGCAAAAGCGTGGTGACAAAAGGTATAGCTCATAGTCATATTATATCTTCTAAAGCCATATCCTGGTCTGATTTAAAGTTTCTAAGAAAATGGGTAGTTGACACTGAATTCATGCAGCCTGCTCGTAAGTCTCTAGCCAGAGCTACCTCTGTCAAAGACCTCCCAGATAAATCTATTATTAGATTTAATGCTCCTAGAAAACCTTCCTCAAGTTCATCCTTGTCATTCCCTTCTCAATGTCTTCACCCTCAGAAGATTCATGATCCCCAAATAGACTTATTCTATTGTCCTGACTGTAAAAACATCCTTTAAAAGCCTAGCCATGCTGTCATCAACATGGTTACCAGTAGAAGTCAGAGAGACATAGAATTGAAAAAATTGTTTGAGAAAAATAGACAGTTGTTATCTTATGAGAAGAATCTTCAGATGGAAATTACATCTCAGAATCCCTCAAGTTCTGATGATGGTCATGTCTGGAAGATGCCTCAGGGAGATGAGTCATATAATGAAAAGGTTTTCCCCAAAGCCTCTGATTTTAATCAATACTCTCCAGATGAAAAGAGTAGATCTCAAATGTATTATTTGAGAATGGTAGATAGATTCATAGAACAACCTACTGAGGTTAGGTTGATGAACTGGAATAACTTAGCTACCAAATGCATTAACAATAGAGTAGCTAGTATCCAAGAAAGTTTGGATCAAGTTTCAAAGATGTTTAAAAGTATTGAATTATATCAGAAAGGTGATATAGCAAAAGCATTAAAAACCATGGATATAAATACTGGGGTTCATTCTGCTCATATTCAACTGAAAGTAAAAAAAGAAGTACAACATATAGTTAAGATAGAAGAAGAAATTAGTACAAAGATAGATACTATTATTAGTGGTCATCGAGATATAGCTCACAGCCAAGAAGAACTAAAGTCAAAAGTTTCTAAAGATGAAAGTAAAGTTGATACTATTATTTCTGGTATAGATTCTTTGAATAGAGAGGTTTCTTCCCAGCAACAACATCTTGCTCTACTTCTGACCAGCCAACCTACAGAAATTCAGCCCTTAAGTTTCAATCTTACGGAAGTTGATATTATCAGTTGGGAGTCAGTAGAGAAAATAGAAAAGGAAGAAATATTTAAGACAATCATCACTCTTCTCAGCATGAAAGGTTCTCAGCTTGATATAGATAAAACCTTTAAGATAGGCATGGCAAAGATAGGAGAACTAGAAAGATATAGTTATTTCTCAGATGGAGAAACTTCTAAACAACCCTTAGATGGTCAAATAAGAACTCTGAGCCTTCAACCTTTCTTTGGGCAGTTCAATTGTGAACCTCCTACTAAAAGAAAAGAGATGTGTCATGATATGATTTCATGGGCAAGCGTACAAATGTTTGGCTTAAAAAGAGATGCCAAAACTGTGGCTCAACAGATTATTAATGGTTTTATTGGCAATATCAAGGAATGGTGGGATGCTGGCAATAGTCATCATAAGGATGCTATAGTAAATCATGCAAAACCTGTCCCTTGCTTATGTCAAGCCATATACTCTAAATTTGTAGGAGGCATTGAAGATGAGAAAGAAGCCAAAAGATCTCAGTTTCTCAGAGCTCAATGTTGTGATATGACTAGACTAGAAGAATATATGTGTGAGATGGAAAATCTATTATATGCATCAGGTGAAATGTTTAATCCTGCATATAAAGTAAGATATGTAGAATCATTTCCTAAGTATTTTGCAGAAAAGCATAAAGCTGCTATGGGTGCTCAGTTTTCTAATATGTCATTTGGTAGAATCAATCAGTATATTAGAAAAATAAATCAAAAGTTGTGTGAAGATAAGAAAGCTTATAAAGAAACTATGCAGTTTCATAAACAGCTTGGTATTAAAGTATGTGATGCTATTGAAAATAGTTATGGATGTTCTAATCCTCAAAAATATAGAAAATAGTGATATAAGCAGAAGTATAAAGAAAAGTCTGTTTGTCATTGTTCTATGAAGCCTGCTGCTAGATGGTCTAGAAAGCCTAAGTATAAAAATTTTCTTCCCCAGAAGAAGATCTTCAGGAAAAAGAAACATGGGTTTCAGAAAGCCCCTATAAAGTGTTTTCTCTATCAAGGAAATCACTATGCTAATAAATGCCCTCAGAAAAAGGATAAAGCAAAGAAATTAAATTTCTTACAGAGTCATAATATTACTGAAGATGAATATGTTTTAATTCTTGCTGATGAAGCACAATATGAATCTGATTTTGAATATATAGATGAAGAATCAGAACTAGAAAATGTGATTAATATGAGTAATGAAGAATATAGTTCTGAGTCAGAATTTTTATCAGATTATGAGTCAAAAATTGGTTTTCAGGTTGGGATGAATAGTATGCAGTATTCTACAAATCAATTTTCTGACAGTCTATGTTTATCTCAGCAGTTACAAACATTAAAGCTTAAATATGACAGTCTGCCCCCTTACATGATGTCTTAATAAATGTTTCTTCAAAGTCAAATTCAAGAAACAAAAAAAAGATATTTGAATCAGCTAGATTATATTCAGAAAAAGAAAAATTCTTTGTCTTCTCAGTTTTCTCAGCATAATCTTACTGACAAAGGAAAAGCAGTTGCTAGTTCTTTTGAAACAGATGTTCATAGAAAAGAATGGAGAACTAAACACATTAAAATGTTGCAACTCTTCCTGAAAAAGGCTCAAGTAGAATTGGAAACTCTGCTTCGAGAAGAAGCTGATGAGGAAGATGAAGAACAAAAATTTGAAGAAGAATTATGCAGAATGGCTGATGCTGCAGAAGCAAAATATGCTGGTACTCATATGACAATTGATAATAACATTCAATAAGTTTCAGTTCATGAGACCAGTAATCCTATCTGTGAGGTAAGCATAAAATGGAAAGGATTTAAACCTTATGCTTTAGACGTGTTGTTAGACACTAGTGCTGATGCTTCTTTAACTAGATTTCATGCTATTCCAATAAATAAATGGATGCCTGATTTTTTTCATCTTACTTTCAACACTAAGACGATCATCTCTGAATACTCGTCTAGTGTTCCTATTCTCTTAGGGAATACAGTATTTAATTTCAAGGTTATCCATCATGAAATGCCTTTGTTTGATATGATGTTCCGATTTGATAATTTAGCCTGCTTTTATCTGATCACAATCAACAAGCATGAGATTTTGCTAGCTCAGAAGTACTCCTTATATAAAAAGCATAGGTATGAATGCATAATTACATTGAAAATTAAAGTTTAGAAACCTGTAAATAATGAATGGATTTTTCAGAAAATTAATTGTTGCAAAGCTAATATTGAAACTGTGCTTGCAAAGATTATTAGAGATTGTTGTTCAGATAATCCTCTTGCTTTCCAACACAGAAAGAGTCATGTAGATTTACAGTTAGTCACAGATAAAGATGGTAAACATGTTGAACCTAAGTTTAAAGCTCACCACTCTGGAATGTCGCCTTCTCTCAGAGAAGAATGTCTTGCAAAGATTAAACAGTTGAAAGAACAAGGTCTTATCATAGATTCTCATAGCCCATGGGGTTGTGAAGCATTCTATGTGAATAAGAGAAGTAAGCAAGTTAGAGGTAAGAAAAGATTAGTAATAAATTACATTCCTCTAAACAAGTTTGTTGTTTCTATTCAACATCCAATCCCATCCAAAGATGAGATTTTGCAAAGACTAGCTGGTAGTAAAGTATATAGTAATTTTGATTTGAAATCAAGATTTTGGCAGATTTAGGTAGCAAAAGAAGATAAGTATAAGATAGCATTCATCACTCCTTTTGGACAGTATGAATGGAATGTCCTTTCATTTGGTTTAAAGACTGCTCCTAGTATATTTCAGAAAATGATGAATGAGATTTTTGCTGCCTACAGTCAGTTTATAATAGTTTATATTGATGATATTGTTGTTTTCAGTAAATCACCTAAGGATCATCTTAAGCATTTACAACAGTTTTATTAGATTATCTTTGATAATGGTTTAGTATTAATAGAAAATAAAATGGTAGTCTTCAAAGATGAAATTGATTTTCTTGGGATTACTATTAGATCAGGAGAAGTCAGTGTTCAAACTCATGTTTTACAGAGTATACAGAACTTTCCTGATGAAATCACTGATAAAACTATGGTACAAAGATTCTTGGGTTGTGTGAACTATATAGCTGGTCATTATTTTAATGTTGCTCAAGATAGAGTGTTGCTTAATAAGAGATTTTCTAGAAGTCCTCCTCCATGGATTGATGAAATGAGTTCTATTGTTAAAAGAATTAAATAGAAATGTGCTAACTTGCTTCTTTTGCAGTTACTAGGGAATGGTCAGAAAATTATAGAAACAGATGCATCTGATCAATATTGGGGTGCTGTGTTAAAGGAAAGATTGCCTGATGGATTTGAAAAACCTTGCAGGTATGCCTCTGGAAGCTTTAAGAAAGCTCAATTGAATTATCATTCAACTCATAAAGAAATCTTAGCTATAATAAAAGCTATCCAAGCTTTTATGTTCTTTGTTAGGTTAGAACATTTCATTGTTCATTCTGATTTGAAAAATTTTATGAGTATTTTAAATTCAGCTGATAATCTGAAGAAAGGCTCTGTAAGTAGATTGATCAGGTGGGCAACCTATTTGTCAGACTTTGATTTCACAGTTGAGCACATTGCTAGGCATAGGAGTTCTTTAACTGATTATTTGAATAGAGAATTTCAAAATAAAATCATCATGACAGTCACTGAAATTTGTGATGAATTTCATTAGCATCTTTGGTGTTCAAGGCCTCTAGTTCAAATTAAGTTACAGAATGAGATCACAAGATTGAAGGTTCAATCTTATGAAGCAGCAAATTTTTTGAATTGCAATAATATTGCTTGTAGTACTCATTATGCTTTTATTGAAGGAGAGAATAGTGTGTATACTACTCTCTTGAATAAACCTGGTAATAATCCAGATCAAATGGGTACTAATAATTTGTTGAATAATATGATTTACAGAATGGACAGTACATTTACTTTTAGGTGGTCTACCTTCTGGCCAAAATTTAATCCAAGTCATGAGAATTACTGGGAATCTCAAGATATGCCTGACTACATGTTTGAATTCTTGGACTACATGATGCCAAGAACAGCTACCACAGAGTACTTTGCGAACATTGCTCCAAACATGCTTCATAATATTTTTATTGCCTTGAGAATTCCTTTCAAGGTTCAGTTTGAATTATTCTTGGTACAGAATCATCAATACAATGCCCATGCTCGAATACAACCGGCTTTACCAGTTGCTTCCTTATGGATAAAGGTTATTGTTAGTCATGAAGCAATATTTATAGAAACTCCTAATGGAAGATTGTGTCAGATTCCCTCTACTTTATTCATGGACCATACAAGTGATACAACTAATGATGGTGATACTGACAACTCACCATATTCTCCAGCTGGTTCGCATGGATTTGCAGATGATTATTAAAGACTAATCATGGGGTCTGTCTGTGGTAGTGAGTGGAGAGCACTATATCTCTCTTTATGTCATCTTTGTAGCCGTGTTGATAGACTTTAGGTTACTGTTTGCTTTTGGTGGTGCATAGTGGGCGAATAACCCACATGTTAATCAAATCTTTCGCTTCTTTTGTTTTGGTGTGTTGATCTTGTTGGCTTGTGATAACCGTTGATCTTCCCTTCCTAATGCTATAAATAAGGGAGTTCTCTGAGTTATTAGACAGATCAATTTGGAGTCAAAGTCTGAGTCTGTAAGTAAGTTTGAAGTTTTTAGTTTTAAGTTTATCTTTCGTGTCTTCTGTCTTAGTTTTGCTTTAAGTTTGTAAGTTTGCAAGAAAGATTAATAAGAAAGTGCGAAGTGATTTATAAATTAATCAACCCTGAGAAGACAAGGAATACACACACACACACACACACACACACACACACACACACACACACACACACACATATGTATACCTACATATATATATATATACATACATATATATATACAAAGAATAGATACACATATATTTTTGTATATATATGTATGTATATATATATATATTTCTATTGTATCAAAATTTACTATTTTAATAGACAACTTGTCTAGAGTACATGTATCAGACATACCTGGAACAACTTCAACTGGATGATTCAGAGCTTCCATTATTACGTCTATTTTTGGTACTTAATTGGATCCACAAAATGCCTATCCTTCGGCTTAGGAGGGACCACGCCACTTCCCTATCGTCAATGCTGAATTGAACGCGATACCAAATCATAGTAGTTGAAGGAACAAGAGAACAACTATTACAATAATCTAGAGAGTAGCTAAACAAAAGAAATTGAAACAAAGAAATAGAACGAAAAGACTCCTAGCCCTGCTTGGCAATTACCCACTTTAAAACCTTCTGATGTTTATGCTAATCTTCCTTCTTTTAATATTTTTGCAAAAACCAATATTAAAGTTGTTGAAAATGTCCTGCAAATCCAGTCTAAAGACCAAGATAAATACTATTTGCAAATCTTAGAATATAAGGAAATTAGTGCTTTAAAATCCCAAAAGAAATATCAAGTCATGTCTAGACTTACCAACACCTTGTACCCTGCTTTTTAGCATTCCCCCAAACCTGGCAAAAGCGTGGTGAAAAAAGGTATAGCTCATAGTCATATTATGTCTTCTGAAGCCATATCATGGTCTGATTTAAAGTTTCCAAGAAAATGGGTAGTTGACACTGAATTCATGCAGCCTGCTCGTAAGTCTCTAGCCAGAGCTACCTCTGTCAAAGACCTCCCAGATAAATATATTATTAGATTTGATGCTCCTAGAAAACCTTCCTCAAGTTCATCTTTGTCATTCCCTTCTCAATGTCTTCACCCTCAGAAGATTCATGATCCCCAAATAGACTCATTCTATTGTCCTGACTGTAAAAATATCCTTAAAAAGCCTAGCCATGCTGTCATCAACATGGTTACCAGTAGAAGTCAGAGAGACATAGAATTGCAAAAACTGTTTGAGAAAAACAAAAAATTGTTATCTTATAAGAAGAATATTCAGATGGAAAGTACATCTCATAATCGCTCAAGTTCTGATGATGGTCATGTCTGGAAGACGCCTCAGGGAGATGAGTCATATAATGAAAAGGTTTTCCCCAAAGCCTCTGATTTTAATCAATACTCTCCAGATGGAAAGAATAGATCTCAAATGTATTATTTGAGAACTGCAGATAGATCCATAGAACAACCTACTGAGGTTAGGTTGATGCACTGGAATAACTTAGCTACCAAATGCATTAACAATAGAGTAGCTACTATCCAAGAAAGTTTGGATCAAGTTTCGAAGATGTTAAAAAGTATTGAATTATATCAGAAAGGTGATATAGAAAAAGCTTTAAAAACCATGGATATAAATACTAGGGTTCATTCTGCTCATATTCAGTAAAAAATAGAAAAAGAAGTACAACATATAGTTAAGAAAGAAGAAGAAATTAGCACAAAGATAGATACTGTTTTTAGTGGTCATCAAGATATAGCTCACAGCCAAGAAGAATTAAAGTCAAAAGTTTTTGAAGTTGAAACTAAAGTTGATACTATTATTTCTGGTATAGATTCTTTGAATAGAGAGGTTTCTTCCCAACAACAGCATCTTGCTCTACTTCCGACCAGCCAGCCTACAGAAATTCAGCCCTTAAGTTTAAATCTTACGAAAGCTGATATTGTCAGTTGGGAGTCAGTAGAGAAAATAGAAAAGGAAGAAATATTTAAGCCAATATTCACTCCTCTCAGTATGAAAGCTCCTTAGCTTGATATAGATAAAGCCTTTAAGATAGGCATGGCAAAGATAGGAGAACCAGAAAGATATAGTTATTTCTCAGATGGAGAAACTTCTAAACAGCCCTTAGATGGTCAAATAAGAACTCTGAGCCTACAACCTTTCTTTTGGCAGTTCAATTGTGAACCTCCTGCTAAAAGAAAAGAGATGTGTCATGCTATGATTTCATGGGAAAGCATATAGATGTTTGGCTTAAAAAGAGATGACAAAACTGTGGCTCAACAGATTATTAAATGTTTTATTTGCAATATCAAGGAATGGTGGGATGCTGGCAATAGTCAGTATAAGGATGCTATAGTAAATCATGCAGAACCTGTCCCTTGCTTGTGTCAAGCCATATACTCTGAATTTGTAGGAGCCATAGAAGATGAAAAAGAAGCCAACAGATCTCAGTTTCTCAGAGCTCAATGTTGTGATATGACTAGATTAAAAGAATATATGTGTGAAATGGAAAATCTATTATATGCATCAGGTGAAATGTTTAATCCTGCATATAAAGTAAGATATGTAGAATCATTTCCTAAGGATTTTGTAGAAAAGTATAAATCTGCTATGGGTGCTCAATTTTCTAATATGTCATTTTGTAGAATCAATCAATATATTAGAAAAACAAATCAAAAGCTATGTGAAGATAGGAAAGCTCATAAAGAAACTATGCAGTTTCATAAATAGCTTGGTATTAAAGTATGTGATGCTATTGAAAATAGTTATGGATGTTCTAATCCTCAAAAATATAGAAAACAGAGATATAATCAGAAGTATAAAGAAAAGTCTACTTGTCATTGTTCTATGAAGCCTGCTGCTAGATGGTCTAGAAAGCCTAAGTATAAAAAGTTTCTTCCCCAGAAGAAGATCTTCAAGAAAAAGAAACATGGGTTTCAGAAAGCCCCTATTAAGTGTTTTCTCTGTCAAGGAAATCACTATGCTAATAAATGTCCTCAGAAAAAGGATAAAGCAAAGAAAGTAAATTTCTTGCAGAGTCATAATATTACTGAAGATGAATATGTTTTGATTCTTGCTGATGAAGCTCAATATGAATCTAATTTTGAATATACATATGAAGAATCAGAACTAGAAAATGTGATTAATATGAATAATGAAGAATATATTTCTGACTCAGAATTGTCATCAGATTATGAGTCAAAAATTGGTTTTCAAATTGGGATGAATAGTATGCAGTATTCTACAAATCAGTTTTCTGACAGTCTAAGTTTGTCTCAATAGTTACAAACATTAAAAACAAAATATGATAGTCTGCCCCCTTATATGATGTCTGAAAAAATGTTTCTTCAAAGTCAAATTCAAGAAATGGAAAAAAGATATTTGAATCAGCTAGATTATATTCAAAAATAAAAACTTTCTTTGTCTTCTCAGTTTTCTCAACATAATATTACTGAGAAAGGAAAAGCAGTTGCTAGTTCTTTTGGAATAGATGTTCATAGAAAAGAATGGAGAACTAAGCATATTAAAATGTTGCAACTCTTCCTGAAAAAGGCTCAAGCAGAATTGGAAACTCTGCTTCGAGAAGAAGCTGATGAGGAAGATGAAGAACAAAGATTTGAAGAAGAATTACACAGAATGGCTGATGCTACAGAAGTAGAATACGCTGCTACTCATATGACAATTGAAAATAACATTCAACAAGTTTCAGTTCATGAGACTACTAATACTGTCTGTGAGGTAAGCATAAAATCGAAAGG
>JARHVA010003217.1:30000-110000 GCA_037957365.1 Torreya grandis | reverse complement strand
TGTGTGTGTGTGTGGGTGCGCGTGTGCTATACAAACATTAAATCCTAAATTGTATGATTAGTTCTAAAACATACAAATATAGTATAGTCAAAAAAGTTGACTCTAGGACTAGCGAACCATATGGTAAGTATATCCCAACTAACTATATATCTAAAATGGTGATATGATGTAAAAGGCCTATGTATATGTTGAATATATCTAAACAGTTCTATTAAATTTATTATATATATATATATATATATATATATATTATGTAACTTATTCTAAGTGAGTGTAGAGAAATATATGTTAAAAAATCAAAGATACATATGTATGAATGATATTGATGATATATGTTATTCAATCTTTAGATTTTTGTATATTTACCTTTGGATTATCCTTAGGTTATAATTTATCGATATGGATCAATATAATGTTGTTTTTATATTATCTATATATTATGATTTTTTTAGGTTACGATTAAGGTGAATTGATGTACTATTTACTATCAATAGATTATCTATATACATGATAAATATGGTGAATTAGAATGAACTTTATATGTTATTTATATGCTGATAAATATATTTGCTGGTGTATATCAATGATATAATCTTCCTTTATATCAATCATGTAGGGATGACATATTTAAAATATATAACTTAAGCTAGAAGAGTTGATCTTGTGATTAAAATAGTTTAAGATATATTTATGATTAGAGTTAAGGTATGTTTTGAGAAGATGTGTAGCATTCTTAAGTTCTTAATTATTAACCTACACAATTCTAGGTTTTAATACAATTCATTTAGATAAACTTGAACTAGATAATATGTTGGTTGAATAATGTGGTTATGTCACTTATTGGAATCAATGAGCTTGAATGTAAGGAAGAAAATATTTGTAAATAAAATAGAATGGCTAATTATACTTAAAGAAACTATTATACTAAACCATTGAACTATTAAATATCATGGTTATACATTGGTTATAATTATAAATTATTATTGGCACTCACATACAACATCTATACATTATTGAAAACTTGTGAGTATTTTAATATGTATGAGTGTCTATACATATAAAACTTATATTAGTACATTGGCATGTGTGCTTACATTTAAAGGTTGTTTTATGTTAAAATATATGTCATATATACCTAAATAATAGGACACTATAAATATAACCTTATTAAAATATAACATGTTATATAAATGAGAAATTATGTTCTCATGAGAATTATGACTTTCTTTACTATGAATGGTTATTTTAATAAGGAGTAGTATGAACATAGAATTGTGGACTATGATAATAGTGATTGTTATGGAATATAATACATTTGTATTTACTTATAAAAGTTAGAAGTACACAATCTAGGGTAGATGCAAGATAATGGGGGACAAAACGGGGGTATAAAGCAACACCTTTTTTCTGAAAATAACAATAATTGAACTTGGAGAGAACGTTAGAGAAATTTCAAAAAGGAATTCGATAATGACATAAAAACATGAATTATGTAATTTTGAATGTAGTTTTTAAATATATAATTTTTTTCAACACACATATGATAAACATGTGATAAATAGTTGCATTTATGATTATAGGTTGTTCATTTTTTCTAGAATGATAAAGAGAGTGCATGTGTATGAACAAACCTTTTTTGAGGAAATGAATGAATTTTTGTATGAAATTTTATATATAGATATGTGAAATGTCATGTATTATTGAGAATATTTTTTAATATTTTTTTATTATATATATATATATATATATATATATATATATATATATATATATATATATATATATATATATATATATTACAAGTCAAGATAGCTGGAAAATTGAAAATGTAAGTGTATGAACACAAATTTTTGACCTTCTTCATGAAAATTAAATTTTTTTAAACATAGTTGACAATGTGTTGATTGTTGAGATATAAGTTTTATAAGCATCCGATTATTATTCAAAAATTTATAATGGAATTTGTGATGATATGTATACAGACTATTATGAGTTATGTTATATAGAAATTAAATAATAATTATAAATAATATTATAACATTAAAAATATTTATATATTTTAAAACTAATATTTATGCTCTACAAACCCATACAATTTTTTTTAAATTAATAAAATCTACCTCATCAGATGTGTTGATAAAATAGAAAAAACCCTTAAATTTCTCTGGCTGGTCCATGATAGAATTTGGTCAGGTTTGAGACCCCTTAGGCCTAAAATTGAGGCCAAATTTGAGGGAAAGAAGGAAAATAGATTTTAAATATAAGAGGGGCATATGCCTTTTACAAAGAGCATACACCCTTTATAAAGGGCCCTTTTCACAACTACTAGGGGAAAATAAATGCATTTCCTCATTAAATTCATGGATCCCAAAAGGTGTGCATACTTTCTAAAGCATTCATGCCCTTTGTGATTCATGAATTATTGTTGCATTTTCCATGAAAATGAGAGTTTTGTTTTGTTTTTTGTAAATACAAACTAGTTTTTATGCTGCAACTATGTGAATTTCATGAATTAATCATCTATTTTATTTGAGTCACTAAGAATTCTTCAAGTTTAAATCTACAATTCTCTTATTGTAGCAAAGATAAATAATGGGGTTAGGAAGTTGTCGTAAAATACCAATAAAAGAGCTAACAAATGAGGAAATTGAGTAGAAAAGAGAAAAAATAAAGAAAAAGATAAGCATATAGGAGGGCATCCATAAGAGCTTCTAGAAAAGGTGAAGGTTATTTTTTTACACTAGGTAATACTTCTAATGAGAATAATATTCCCAATTCTATAGAATTTAGTTTACATATCTCTTAAAATGAGATAAGAGAACTGAGTCAATCTTTGTTACAAGATAAAATTCAAAATGTAGAGAATGTAAGTAATGGATTTGTAATGAATGATGAAACGTATGGATAAACACAATTTAATGAAACATCCATTCATAATAAAATTTATGAGTATGATGATAATCAAAATCAAATAATGATCCCCAATCATGTATCTCCTAATGAAGAGGAATTTAATTCACCTATAAGCCCTAATTTAGATAGTCAACCCTCTAATGTCCCTAATATGGTTTAAGTGTTAACACCATGCAATTTAATACAAAATTTAGCTCCTACACCCATACCTCCAAGGATAATAAGATGAACACCAAAGTATTTGGTTAAAATAGATGAAAAAATAATAGAACCTATGGAAGGTAAAATGTCAAAAAAGTAGTTCAATGTCATGGTCAATGTGTATGAAACTATGCATTTAAGAATAAAATCCATACAAAACAATGTCAATTATTTTTTCAATTAATGAAAATAAAAAAATGTGCCCTATGATGCACAGCTTGGGGTTATTAACATTAAACATGGAGGGAAAAAACAATGCAATAGCAGAGAATCTATTTAACATTTAAGGCAACAGGCAATAAAAGTTGAAATAAAGATAGTAATGTTACAAAAAGAGTAATAATAGAATATATAGTGAGTAAGTCAACATCTAAAGCTTAAACTCTTAGTGAAACAAGTAAATCTTTTGATTTAAATATAAAATTTATAATAAATTCCATAAAATGAACAAGGCTTGATGACCCTTCACTCTTAGATTGTTGGGCATTTAGTGGTAGATTCCCACGAAAATATAAGGTATTGGTTGAACGAAAAAATAATTGATTTAAATATTTGGCATGACAACACAAGGGTCTCATCTAATGTAAAATATGTTGTTAAAAGTAGAAAATGCTCAAAATTTTTTGAGCCACATGCAAAGATTTTTTTAGACATGACACAAACAAAATTTTATAAAAAGTTTAATGAAAAACTTAATGGTGAATTAATAATCAGCCAAATGTCATTTGAGATGTGCAAGACTTTTTAAGTTAAAATTAACCAAGCATGCACCATATGTTCTAAGGTACATGTTGAATTTGCTATACATTTTGTTTTTTTTCATCATATACATTGTACTTTACATACTAACAAGATTTTATAGGAATGTATGGTGTATTCCCCACCTAAAAGATCAAGAGAAATAATCCAAGGTCTTTTCTATCAAAGACCCAAGGGACAGTTTTTTTTTTGTGAAACAATCTTAAGATGAAAAATGTAATAGTTATGGTGGTTTGTCAAATTGGATGAGTTATTTACATGAAGATATTTCACATGAATTTGGAAAAAATCTATTGATTATAGGAAGTACATATCTATTATGTGTTAAAATATGGAAAAGAGTCATCAAGATGCGAATTGGTTATGAAAAAAGTTTATGTATGTGATTTTATGTTTGAATTCAAAAAAAAAATTATCTACCAATATGTATGACAGACAAAAATCAAATTGGTTAGATAATCAATTCAAAGCATGTAAGGACAACTTACTAGTTGGCACCATTGTTTCGGTTGTGTATTTTGCTAAAAACTACACACTACAACCACAACATGAGGTTCAATCCCAATATTATAATTCAATTCAAGTTGTATTTTTTATTTATATTACATTCATATATTCCCCTGATAACATAGATGATAACATAAATATTTTGAGGGAGTACCATTTTTATATGGGTGATGAGAAATCAAATTATCTATATTTTGTCTAGGGTTGTTCGAGATATTTTATATGAATATGAATGCAATACAAATCATGTTTGATATACACTACATTTAGTCAAACAATTGTGTATGATAGTTTAAGAATTCTCAAATGTTTTACCGGTTAAGAAGAATGCATAAGAAGAATGATATTCAACATTTTTAGATCTCATTTGACGTTGGGCATGGAAAAGGGGAACATGATGGTGCTGGTGCGTGTGTAAAAATAACACTTAAAAGAGAGCAAACAAAGCACAAGGATGGTGGTAATTTAATCAATGCAACAAGTATTATGAGTTTGTGTAATAAAAATATTTGTCATGGATCAGATAAACATTCTCATGTAGGAATATTCTTTTTCTTAATAGTGTAACTAAATATGGTAATGTATGAACATTGCATTATAGTACCTAGATCGAGTGTTTTTCACTCCATTCAAAGATCATATTCAAGTTCATGAACTATTGATACTAAGGATATGGTATATTTTTTTCCTCATGTATGTAATTAAATTATAATGAATGTGAGTCAAATTAATGGGTTGACAAATGTTATTGTAGACCCATATTACCTGTAGAGAGTAGCCATTCACTCCAACAACTGATAGATCATGAGATGGTATCATCAATTGACTTTGACCACATCTCAAATCTTATGCAACTAGGTACAATTCATTCTTTAATTAAATATATAACCTTATATATTAGTGATATTTTAATTTTATATATGTACTTACAATTTGATTATACTTTAAATGCAGGGCATGTTTTTGCAGTAATTGCACTTGAGAAAAATGATGAGGGAACAAAATACTACTTGTGTCATTATGCAGAGGCAAAAAAAAATTTAACCACAAATGTTATGGATGGAGAAGAGCTAATTTATCCCACTAGATCCATAGTGGTTACTAAAAATTGGCTTTGTAGGTACTATCATAAAAAAATAAAACAATTTTTATTTGAGGACTTTGAAACACATAAGAGGATGCTTCATTATTTGAACCTTATTATTGCTACAAATATTCAATTGATCAAATATCATGGAAAGCTTCACAATAGAACTTAATGGAAGGTTCATGAATTTGACCATGAAGTGATTCTTGAAAAAATTGTAAATAGAGCTGATCTTGAAGGTACATTAGATTGAATTGGTAAGTTTATCTAACTTATTTCAAATTAATATAATAAAGTTATTTGATCTAATGTATTTTATTTTTTAACTATTTTATGATTATATATTTATTTCTATTTAAATTTTTTACTGACAATTTAAATTTAGGTTAGTGGCACCATACGATCTTCTACCTTCATGTGGTTGGTGGCATGAGTACTGAAGATTATCTCCTTGAAATAAAGAGAAGCCTATACAATTTATATCAATTTCATTGACTTTAAGCAAATCCTTTTTCACATTCTCTCTATTTATCCTTTCAAGAAAACACTGATGTTGAGGCATCCTTTAGTGATGTCATCATGATGTCATTTTTGGCTTAAAATAAGGTAAGAGGTGTTCTAGATTAATTTTTGGTTCTTAGGATTCTTTAATAGGTGTTTAGGATTCATAAAATTCATAAAAGCACTATTCAAAAATTTGAATTCTTGTAAGCCCTTTGAGGGATCATAGCATCTATTTGATTATGTGAGATATAGTAACATGTAATTAAGAGTCTTATGAAAAGGTAAAGGGTTTCTATGTCCTTGACCCTCATATGGCATGGGTTTGCATATTAAGTTAAGTTGTAACCAAGGCTGTGTCCAACACTCCTACATGTAGAATGAATCAAGAATAAGTCATTGGTTGGTGAGGGAGATATAAGGTCCATTTTGATAGTTTTAGATAGATATTCTCAAAGTATAAGAAAAAAGAGAGTAGTGAATAAAAGGAAATTGTTGACAAAACTATCTCTGATGATAGTATTCTCTCTATATCTTATATTTTGTGTTTTCATGAATGTATATGCTATGATAAGAGTATAGATTATTTTTGTTTTCTCTCAATGAATCTAAAATCCTAAAAAATATCCATACATTTCAATTTAGTCATTTGGATACTTTGATGGCTATTCCTTATGTAATTCATGAAAATCAGTGTGTGAATTGTGAGGAAGGCCTACAAACTCATTATGCATCTATAAATGTCTTTTGTAACCCTGAATTGTTTGTATTTTAGTATTATTAGGATTTGGATGAACCCATTGCTCTAAATTTTGAACATCTACAAACTAGTTGTGTAGGATCTAATGGTTCATCTTTAGCCCTCTTAGTTCTCGTGCAACTCACAACATAAGTTTGCTCATTTTTCACATTTGGGGATGACTAAATTATCTTAAAGAATGCCTATGATCAACTAAAAATTTCAATCTTAGGGGTTTATCAAGACACAAAAAATGTGATTCTATCTTAAAAGTGCTTATCTTGATGTGTTTATGTAGACGTTTCATTGACTAGGTTGACAAGTCAAAAACTACGAACGTCACTGATCAACTTTTGGCATGTTTTGAGAAATTTAGCTATGAGAGAAATATAATTATCACATGTTTTCCATGATGAGTTATTAAAAATACACTTAGGCTTTTTTAGAGGAATTATCCCTCCATATGTAGGACCTGCTGCAACATGTGACAAAAGTTTACTCAATTTGCACATTTAGGGATGAGTGAATTCTCTTCAGGAATGAATTTGACCAACTAAAAATTTTTATCCCATGTTTTTCCTAAGATTGGAAAAATGTCATTCCAACCTAAAAATTCCCATCTCAATGTGTCTGCATAGATGGTTCATTGATTAGGCTCACAAGTCAGAAACTATGACCTTCACTGACCAACATTTAACATGGTCTAATATGTTTGGCCATGAGAGAAACCTCATTAACACATCTCATCCATGATGAGTTAGAAACAATCCTCCCATAATTTCTTATAGGACTCATCCCTCCACGTGTAGGACTAAATGGTTTGTCTCTATCCATCTTGGTTCTCATGCAACTCATGATGGAAGTTCACGCATTTTGCACATTTGAGGATGAGTGAATTATCTTCAGGAATGCCTTTGAAGATATACAAATTTTCCTCTTAGGGGTTGATCAAGACCTAATAAAGGTTATTATAGCCCAAAAATGCCCATCCTAACATGTACACATAGATAGTTCATTGATTGGGTTGACGAGTCAGAAACTATGACCCTCACTGACCAACTTTTGGCATGTTCTAAGAGATTTTCCCATGAGAGAAACTTCATTACCACATCTCATACATAATGGTTTAGAAAAAATAATCATATTTTTTCATATAAGACTCATCCCTTCATGTGTAATACTTGATGGTTTGTGTCTATCCCCCCTGATTCTTGTGCAATGCATGATGGAAGTTTGGTCATTTTGCACATTTAAGAATGAGTGAATTCTCTTCAAGAATGCCTCTAAAAAACTAAAAATTTAACTCCTAAGGATTGAATGAGACTATAAAAATGTCATTATAGCCTAAAAATACCCATCTCAACATGTCCACATAGATGGTTTGTCAATTAGATTGATGAATCAAAAACTACGACACTTACTGACCAAATTTTTGTATGTTCTTAGAGATTTATCCACGAGAGAATCCTCATTTCCACATCTCATCCATGATGTTATAGACAAATTCCTCCTAGGATTTCTTGGAGGACTCATCTATGCATGTTTAGGACCTAATGGTTTATTTCTATCCCTCATGGTTCTTGTTTAACTCATAATGGAAGTTTGGTCATTTTGCACATTCAAGGATGAGTGAATTCTCTTAAGGAATGCCTCAAACCAACTAAAAATTTCACTCCCAAGGATTTTAAAAAAATATAAAATGGTCATTTCATCTTAAAAATTTCCATACCAGTGTGTTTGCATAGATGGTTCATGAATTGGGTTGATGAGTCAAAAACTATGGCCCTCATTAACAAACTGTTGGTATGTTCTGACTGATTTGGCCATAAGAGAAACTTCATTACTGCTTCTCATCCATGAAAATTTAGACAAAATCCTTGTAATATTTCTTATAGGAATCATCCTTCCACCTGTAGGACATAACAGTTCATCTCTATCCCTCCTAGTTCTCGTGTGACATGCAACAAAATTTAGGTCATCTTGCATAATTGGGGATGAGTGAATTCTCTTTAGGAATGCTTCCAAATAACTTTAAATTTTTCTCCCGTGGGTTATCTAAGACTATAAAAATATTATTATAGCCTGAAAACACCCATCTTGATGTGTCCACATAGATGATAAATCGATTGGGCTGATGATTAAAACATTATGACCCTCACAGACCAACTTTTACCCTATTCTGAGAGATTTGGCTATGAGAGAAACCTCATTACTGAATCTTGTCCATCATGTGTTAGATAAAATACTCTTGGGTTTTATTATAAGATTCATCCCTCTATGTGTAGGACATGACGGTTCATCTCTAGCCCTTTTGGTTCTTGTGTAACTCATGATAGAAGTTTAGTCATTTTATATATTTAGGGACGAGTGAATTTACTTAAGGAATGCCTCTGACCCATTTCAACATTCACTCGTGGGTGTTGATCAAAATCAGACAAAGGTCATTCTAACCTAAAAATTTCCAACTATACATCTCTACAAAGATGGTTCATCGATTGGTCTGACCACTCAGAAACTATGGCACCCACTGACCAACTTTTACCCTATTCTAAGAGATTTAGCCACAAGAGAAAAGTCATTGTCATGTCTTGTCCATGATGAGTTAGAAAAAATAATCATGGGATTTCTTAAATGGCTCATCCCTCCATGTGTAGGTCCTAACTATTTATCTCTATCTCTCCCAATTCTCATGTAATACATGACATAAGTTTATTCATTTTGCACATTCAAGGATGAGTGAATTATCTTCAGGAATGCCTCTAACCAACTACAACATTTGCTCATAGGGATTGAATAAGATTGGAAAAAGATTTTTATATCGTAAATATTCCCATTCTAACATTTCTTCATATAAATTTCATCAATTGGGCTGATGAATAAAAAACTATGGCACCCACTAACCAACTTTTAACCTATTGTAAGAGATTTGACCATGAGAGAAACCTCATTAGCCCATCTCATCCATCATGAGTTAGAAAAAATCCTTCCTATATTTCTTAGAGGACTCATCCCTCCATGTTTAGGACCTAATGGTTTATCTCTAACCCTCTCAGTTCACATGAAACTCACGATGGAAGTTTGATCATTTTATACATTTGAATACAAGTGAATTCACTTAAGGAATGCCTCTGACTAACTGAAAATTTAAATCTTAGGAGTTGAATGAGACTATAAAAATGTCATTCTAGCCTAAAAATTCCCATCCAAATGTGTCTACATAGATAGTTCATTGATTAGGATGATGATTCAAAAACTATGACCCTCACGAACCATCTTTTACCCCATTCTGAGAGATTTGGCTATGAGAGAAACTTCATTGCCACATCTCATCCATGATGAGTTTCACCAAATAATCCCAATATTTATTATAGGACTCAATCATCCACATGTAATACTTGATTATTTGCCTCGATCCCTCTCAGTTTTCATATAACTTATGATGGAAGTGTGGTCATTTTACACATTTGTAAATGAGTGAATTCTCTTCAAGAATGCCTCTGAATAACTGTAATTTCACTCTTGAGGGTTGACTGAGAATGAACAAGGGTCATTCTATCCTAAAAATTCCCATCTAGATGTGTCCATGTAGATGGTTAGTTAATTTGGGTGATGACTCAGAAACTTCAACACCCACTGACCAACTTTTACCTTGTTCTGAGAGATTTAGCTATGAGAGAAACCTTATTTCTTTGTATTATATATAACGAGTTAGAAAAAATAATTTAGGTATTTATTAAAGGACTCATTTTTCCATGTGTAGTACCTGACAGTTCATCTCTATCCCTCCTGGTTGTCATGAAATGCATGATAGAAGTTTAGTCTTTTTCACATTTAGGGACGAGTGAATTCTCTTCAGGAATGCCTCTGACCAACTAAAAATTTCACCCTTGAGGATTTAAAGAGATGACAAAAACGTTGTTCTAGCCTAAAAATTCCCATCTAGATGTGTCTACATAGACAGTTCATCGATTGGACTCCTCCAACCAATCGAGTATGTGTAAGAGATACCCTATTTTCTATGTTTCTTTGACAATGAGGAAAGAGATTGGTTTTAAAAATTCAAATTTGAGTCTATAAAATTAAAATTAAGGTTGAAACACCTATATTGTATTTTGACAAACCTCATAAAAGGATCATTTGTTGTAATAAACTATATCTTGTGTTTTGACCTAGTAGAGGGTAATTAGGCATAATAGACAAAACATGATTTTTTGAATTTTTGGGTAAAATATTAAAAGTGGAAAGACAAAACTTTAATCTGAGCATTGATAATTCAAAAAATGTATAAATACATATGTCTAAGGTGTTTTAAAGTGCTAATTCAATACAAAATGGGTTTTGGCATGTTACAGAAACATTAAGACTAGTAAGTCTATGAGAGGTTTTTGATAAAATTCTTTGAAGCAGACCTTCTGAGGTGTTGTAAAAGTTGAATCATGTATAAAATATTGTGATAGAGTATTTTAGATTGATTTATACCCTTGTTTTCAAATATTTTTTGTTTTAATAATTTTGAGGCATTTAGGCTTAATTAGCTTTTAGAGAGCTTTGAGTCTTTTGAGTTCAAATAAATAAAACTAATTGATGGATTAGTTTTCCATATTGAGATAAAGATAGAATATGTCTTTAAGGACCATAAGAATGTAACCTCATGTTTTATAAACTAGTCAATTAATATCGAATTTACTTATCTCTATTCATTTGTGTCTATATGAACTTGCCTTGCCAAGATTATAATTTTGTTGATAGTCTAAAGAGGGATATCAATATCATGTATATGTAGGCCATAGTGACTATATGGACACATATAATTATATTTATTTTTTGCATGGACAAGTAGGATATAAAGACATACACAATTGCATCACTATCCCTCCTAACATTTATGATCATCATTCTCCCAAATTTATTTATGATAGAAATTGTTTTTTGTAAATGGACCAAATATATGTGGTATTTTAGTACAGGCTGCATTGCAAGAAATTCAAGCTCTAGGAAGAATAGACTATGTGGATTCAATAACTTGTCAAGTTTTGTTTATTGGGACATTTATTCATTGATCACACTATAAAATCTTACTTTTTTTCCCACATAGGTGTCTTAAGATAAACCATGAGCAACATGAAACTATGCATGTTCATGATTAGTTTACAATATTTTTTAGTAGAGACCAATGTGCCTTTGGTTAGTGGAGTTGACTATAATAGGTTATTGAATGGGAAATATTATCCATATGCTCAAATTTATACTAGAATGTGCATTGCATCCAAAATTATATATTTATTCCAAGTTATTGAATCTACCCCATGGATTATAGCTTGTAATGCATAATAGTGGGAAGGCCAAGTTGTTGGGTTGTAGATAGTGTGATGATGTTATTCTAACTTAGATTGTCAATGAAAAGTGTTATTTGGTTTAGTATCATCTATATGTGCATGATATGATGTAGGTTTCCAAAGAAATGTTTGTTATACCCAGCATTGAGAGTGTTCATGGCTCTTTGATAATTGTTGATGGAACCAATTTTCACTATAATTATTCTTTCATTTATCTAAGCTAGAAGGCATATGAAGAGTCTAGTTTTGTGTGGCCTAATTAGGTTGATATTCTTTATGAAAAGTATTTTGTTTCTATGCTAGATGTTTAGATGGGGAATTATGTGTGGATTGGCAAATAAAAAGCAAATGTAAATGAAACAAGTAAATAGAAAATATCACATGTAAATTTAATATATACATCATGATTCAAAGAACCTAACTTAGAGAAGACTGTGAATTTTATTAACCCAATATGAAATAATAATTCAATCATTAACCAATAATATTTGTAAACATTAAATGATAAAAATATAAAATACACATAGTTAAAGGAGTTATATTATCAAATAGTATATATGTGATACATGCAATGTTCTATGTTATAATCCAACATAAATATTATAACATATATAAAGAAAAAATGTAGACCATAACATGCACATAGACAAAATGTGCCATATAGGCATACAATGTGGGTTATATCAACATAAAAAATTGAATGTGCCTATAAATATGTACATAGAGAAAATGCACCGTATAGGCATACAATGTGGGCCATATCGGCATAAAAAATAGATTATGCCTAAAAATAGATCCCTAGCACAATAACTAGATCTTCTCCTCCTCATTTCCTTGAAATAAATTAAATTTTGTTTCCATAGACGTAAAGCCAGAGGTGTTGGATGCCTCAGTACCATGAGATACTGTCCTCTGAGCATGTGAGTCATCCATTACTTCATCTAAAAATGATGAATTTTTTTGTCTTTGCACAACATATAAAATATAAAAATTAATGCATTAAAAATGTATATGGAAAATTTGATAATTTTTTCAAGAATGTAAAATTTTGTAAAATGATTCTACACTCACCATATTCCATCTAAATGGTTGTCTAAGGATATGAGACTACAAATACACCTATGATGGGGAATAATATAAAGCATACATATATCATTAGATCTAGAGTTGATTACAATTGTGTAAATATGACATAAAATATCATTGCTTAAAGATAGAAATAATTAAACTATGTGTTCTCACCAGTCTCTAGCCCTACATCATAACCTACTATAGAGATAGTGGATTCTCCAATGTAGCAGCAACATCACCTACACCTTTTTCTTGTCCATGAGGGGTGCCCATAGCATCCCTCATCATCTATAAAACCAATAAATGAATAATATGTGAATTCAATGAACATGATAAAAAATTATGACTATAATATATATTAAAATAGAGTTTCATGTTTAAAGGATAATAAAAATGTAAGTGAATAAATATGTAATTAAAAAATTTACAAACATGTGTGTAAGGTACACCCATGCTAATTTCATCATCTACAACAGAGTCAAGCCCTATTGAGGTACCCACAATATCACCAATTAACTAGATACAAACAACAAATAATAAGTTGAAGTCAAATAAGTACAAACACGTGTACTAAAAAATAAACTTAATATTATTTTACAAACAAAAATAAACTAGATAATTAAAATTAAACTTGTACATCAAATACATATGGTGAATAATCGTCTATAATAAGATCCTAACATATCTTGATAGCAGTCACTGAAGATGATACATATTGCATAGTGTCTAAAATGCTAGTGTCATGCACTACTAAAGAATCTACATGTTGCATATGCTCTAGTAGGATAATGTCTAGCATGTTACTATCCGGCATTGTGAAGCATATATAAATGGCGTATGCTCTTGCATACTAGTCTCCATAAATTTACTCTATGTATGCTGCACTTGAATATGAGGTCATGTACACTTCCTATCATATGATTTGTAATGATGTATAAGAATTATAATATGAGTAGTAGGGATAGTAGAACTTATACCAACACCAACACCACCACTACCATCACTACCACTGCCATCAATGCCACTACCACCAACACCACCACTGCCACTACCACTAGCACCACTTTTAAGCTGAGTAGAAATATTTAATGTTTGCCTACAATGGTCATTCATAATTTGTGTCAAACTAGTAACTTCCATAAGGGTGTTCATCTATATGTTACAATGCAAAATTTTAGGAATAGTTTCATGTGTTATTATTCTTATATTTCTAAGAGGTTAGTTATGATGGTTTTTGTCCCACTGAGCACCAAGTCTATCAAATGAAGACCCACCTCCCCTACCTTAGGATGCCTTCATGTAAAAATAATTTGGAATTCCTTGCAATATAAAGTCATGGTAGAATTTTCTCAAAAAATATAATTAAACCTCATTATTTTTGCATGGAGGATCATTAAACACCATCCACCACCTATCCTAAAAGTTTTCTTAATCTCTACATGAATACACCAATCAATACTAATGTGTTTGTAATTTGTTGGTGGAGGTAAGTTGGTTCTAGGTTTAATAAATAAAGCACATAAAAATTCTTTTGTTACTTTTTTTTCACATCTTCATATGACAATTTATCGGAATAAAATTATTTCTTAATCTGTCTTCGATGTAACATTGCATCCAATTGTTAAGTCACATTTTACACTTCATTAAAAATAGATTCTAATGCATTGGAAATCGAAATTTGTGCACTATCAGTTCAAGGATGATGAAAAACATTGATAATATTATGTAATTATTGGCATTTGGCATTGTATTGCTCATACAATTCAACTTCTTCTCATGCAAAATAAAACTTTGGTGGGTTTTGTCTAACATTATCTTTATAAAATTGATCGATTGAATTTATGTATCTATTTTTTTTAAAAAAAATAGATTTTTTAGACAATTTAAAAAAATTAATGCAAAATTAAATTCAAAACCCTAGTTTAATCGATTACACAGAAATGAAAAAAATAACATACCTAATGTGAAGCAATGTGATGAAAATCCTATTGGCAAAATAATGCTTCAAAACATGGGTACCAATCTGCAATTTCAAAAAAAATTATCCTCCTCTTAGCCATCATTTTGTTTACAACATTTTAGACATAATGAAATGAAGGGGCATATTCCCTTTTAATTTATAAAGGGCATACACCCATTGTTGACAACAAAATGTGTACTCCCTTTGTAAAGGGCATGCGCCCTTGAGCCTTGGAAGTTTAAAATAAATAATGTATGCCCTTTTAAAAAGGATGTACACCCTTTTTAGAATAACATGCAACGTTGGCGGACTATCATGTTTTTTGTTCCCCAACTTTGTGCATCTACCCTCTAAATATAGATTATACCTAGTTGGTATGACCTATTCTTATTATACTTGTTAACATTTATGTGGTAAATAATATAGTGGAGATTTATTGATACATTTGATAAAATAAATGTATTTATTTTGATTATTTATATGTTTAACATGTTTTATGCCTGCTAGTATGAAGTAATATATATGAATCTATTGGCTATATTTATGTTAACTAAATCTTGCATTACTAGTAATGAGTAAGTAGTGAGATAGAATTCAATAGATTACTAGTATCATGAATTCTAGATGAAGGTAATCTGATCAAGTGGTGTGTATGAATTTGATTGATCGTAGAGATAAATAATTATTGAAAACTTTGTTTGAATTAATGTTAGTTAAATATTATCATTTCATATATATTATTTACTTATTTGTGTGATATCATGTAAGAATGGATTTATTTATGGTACACTACATGTTCTTAGAAATCATACAACACATGGATACTAGCTTGTCTCTCTGTATTCCCAAACCATCACTATCTACCCATCCATGAAGGGAGGGCCATTCCCTGATGGGAGATTGTGTGGGAGATTGATGGTGTATGGTTTATATGGAAAATTTGTTGAATTATGCTCTTCCTCTGCACAATAGTACTTATTTGTAGATAACACTTGAGATTTCCATAGATACTGGAGTTTTGGAAACTCATGCTCCATGAACCCTTGTATATTATTATTATTATTATTGAGACATTATTATGATTAGATTTAATTGTTTACTTATTGTATCATGAAAACAATTACTACATGTTTTTACCAACTATTGTTGAAAATCTACAATTACTTTCCATATTCAATTATGTTTTATTCATATGATGCTAGTATTCAGTAATAAGTAGTTACATGCTTGATTTATAATTAAGATATTTAGGTGAATTATAATAATATAATACGTTGGTTATAAAAAAATTATATTATTATAAGTGGATCCCAGTGGGGATGTTAAATGAAGACTAGCACCATAATAGGGAAGGTAACGCTACATGGTGCTAGTGTCCAAATTTTGATGCTATTGTATATTCCCTCCTTTTCTACCAATGGATATATTTTTGAATCTTATATCACCTACGGTCAGCCTAAAGCTATTTTAATGCTTACACAAGAATTAAAACAATATATATACATGAATTTTATCCCTCTAGCCACTAGATGGAAGTCAGATGCAAATTACACATACAAACTTAGAACAAGTTGTACACAATCAAGGTTATCAATCCTTATTTTTACCTACTTATACATACAACCAAATACAACACTATTAGGCTTAGATTAATCATATTTACACTCTCAATTAATCACATTCAAATTACTCAAGTCAATAATCATACTAGCTTCACTTGCATTTGTACTAGCACTTAGGTGGGGAGAACTATGTCAAGCTTATTCCCTCTTTGGAATATTGGTATGTAGACAACTCTCATCACAATGAGGTTTTTAAGATGTCCATCTTGCCCCACTAAAAAACACTTTTATGCTTTTATAAATTAGATGCACTAGTAACATAGAGGATTAGGGTTTGCACATAAAATCATTCCAAACAAGTCATATAAAGAGATCCAAAAATCATGCATGTAAAAAAAAGCATGATAGACCCAAACATAGGTGCACCCAGAAGATTAAAATAGTTCTTCACAAATGACACTACCACCAAAATAGGTACATTATCACCACATGATGCTATTATCTAATTCTTACAAAAATGTCTAGGAGGGATTTTGATACGTGAATCTTGTTTACAACACTCAAAACAACCTCTATCTCAATTTGTAGCCACCTTCTCTCCCATTTTAGTCATTATTCATTTAATATCCTATTTATATTATTTATTGATATTTTTAAGAGGATTAAATTTAATAAATTCTATTATAGATTAGTGGTTGTACTTATTACATATTTATACCCTAATTTATTATACTCAACACTTTAACATCATAAGATTTACATTCACTAAGTCTTACAAGGTTAAAACATTTGATGAACCTGACTTACATTGAATATTATACAAACCCTAATCATAGATAACATTAAGGTTTATGTTTGTATCCTTCTAAGATCCACAAGTTATTAATTCACATCACTACATGTTCTCTTTTGTATTTTAGATAATCATGATCATAATGATAGATGAGGTTTATCAATTTTAATATAAATTCTTCTAGCTTCCTTTACATGCTTGTTTCTCGTCATTCAAAATGAATTCAAAGATGACATAACCAAATATGTTCATGATGCTTTATATTAGTTAAAATGTATGTCATATTTCATTCTATCTCTAGCATGTTATTGTTCTGTTATGTGGAATTAAATTAAAAAATAAATCCTTACATACATAGAGTATCAATTACAATATAGTTTATTGGACTTAATTAATGAATTTAATAACCTAACAACCATGTTTCATGTTTCAATGACATCTCCTATGCACATGAAATAATCTACTTCTCCTTCTCTTCTCCATGAGGGTGATAACTACTTTCTCTCTAACGAAGTCCATGTTATCACTCCTCCATGAGATGATGCAACCTATAATATTGTTACTAAAGCCCATACTTAGCCTATCCATGAATTGACCTCTCCCTTATAGGGTGTGTGCCTAGATGATCAATCAAAATCAACCATGTTTTTCACATGTGAGACTTTATGGGATAAAAATATTATCATAAACAAGCTAATATCATAATTATAAAATAAAAAATCATTATTAAGTGAAAAGGTCACATTAATTGAAAATCAGATTATATTTACAAAGTCTTTATAATGTGATTATGTTCATCATGTATATGCATCTAAATCAATAAAAGTTGATCCTAGCACTTTTTCATATCCAGATAATAAATTACAAGATGAGAAATACAATCAAGATCAAAATAATACACAATATCGAAATCAAAACACTTTCCCCCACTTAACAATGAAAATATTATTATCAATAAGGATGAGATCTTAGATAGTTTCAGAGATAGAATTCAAGAACAACCCCATGATCATGCATTAATTTTATAAACCATAATGGAAATAAAGAACAAATCAAATAATGATCAATATTCGACCCCCTAGATAGTAATATCGACACTTACATTAGGGTAGATCATATTTCACAATAATGTATTATAATTAAAAAACCTTCAATAATGGAAACACCTCTTATGTATAGTTCCTCCTCTCTATATGTAAAATCCCTTATACATGACATCCATTCTCTATAGACTAAGGTGATACATCTTGAACATGGAGCTACCAGGCCATCTCATGGCTTGGATTATGATGTTCATTTACATACACCTTTGGCACATCACATTATGAGAATCCTTTTCCATCCATGGCACCTAAGCTTGCATTGAATGATGGTAAGGGTGACCTAAATCACCATCTCCAAGATTTCCACACAACATGTTTGGACTATGTGTCCAATGATTGGATCATCACTAAGTTATTCCCACATAGTCTAAAGGACTATGCCTTATAATGGTTCTATTATCTTAGAAATTAGTCTATCATCACACTCTATCAATTGGAATATTTGTTGTTAGCACATTTATCAATTAACATCAGTGATAAGATCTCATATGCTCATGTAGCACAATTGAGGTAACAATTAAATGAGGCTATTACAAAATACATCTTGTGATATAAGACTATATTTGAAAAATTGAGTATCTCCATAGTAGATAGAGAGATGTAAGGAATATTCAAATAGATATCACTACCAAAATTACATGAATATATCTCGTTTAATAAGTTTTCAACCTTCACATATTTATTCCACATAGTGAAATAATGAGAAGTCAAGCTTATCTCTATGTGTAAACTAAAATACACAAGTGGAACAAAATCAAATAGTAATGGTGCTAGTAAGCCTCAATATAAAGTAAGGGCCACTAAAAATAAGAGTGATACAAAGGCCACATTTAATGCAACTTCAAAGCCTTCTCCTCGACTTGTTTTATTATCTCATCCATGGAGTGTTTTCACCATCCTTATAGAATAATAAGCACATGTTTTACAAAATATTTTAAAATGCAATGTTGTGTCTCTCCTTCCCATCAAATATGGTGATAAAACATGACCTCTTCTAAAAATATATGATTCTAATGAGTTTTATGAATATCACAAATCACTACACCATACTATAAACTGATGCATAATATTGAAACACAAGATATGAGATTTGATATAGGCCAACATAAATGATGTGAGCACACCCAAAAATGAACCTAAAGTTCAACTAATATAAGCTAAGGCATTGAAAATATTCTTAGATGCAGTTTTGAAACAAACAATAAATGAGGATAGGGGTACTTCATGTGTTCACTACACATATCAAACACATCCACCACTAGTATCATATCACATTACTATAGAAGATGAACACATTACATAATATCATCAGTGTGTATCATACTATAGTAATCGCTAGGCCACTCATCACTTTATTAGAGTAGGAGATCATAGATTATGATTCATATTTGTTTGCACTCTTTGTACAAGCCTACATAAATCATCATCCTACTTAAAATGTTATGGTCGACATTAGGTGAAGTATTAACATGTGCACTATCATACTTATACAACATTTAGGATGTTTAAAATAGGATATATATCCTATAGACATAGTTATTCATGGTTTTAGTGGCCATGTTCAGAGCTCTATTGGGGAGATTATACATTTAATACAAGTTGGACAACTACGTATGGCTAATAGATTCTTAGTAGTACATAGTTAAGGCACATTTGACATATTATTGGATAGGCCATGGAAACATCATCTATGATATATCCTATATACTATGCAAAAATGCCTTAAATATATACATGCAAATTCGGTGATCACAGTTGAAGGTTTTTAATATGAGTATCCTCTATCTATCCCATACGAAGTCACATTGTCATTACCATTTATAGTTCTAAGCATATTTTATATTAGAACAACATAAAATTTAGTTAAGCCACCAATACAAGGTAGGTCTACTCATATAGTGTCACCATGTATGCATAATATCCCACAAAGACCATTATTATAATGACCACTACATTAGAGATATGTTTTAGATTATAGAGGGCATACCTCTACTCACATTATTCTAAGATTAATATTATGGAGTTCTCATGGTTCTCAGCACATAACACTTATTCCAGCTATAAGATCTTCAACCAAATGGGTTTCTTAGACCTCTATAGTTCACTAGACAACACAATTAGTTTCATGGAATCTTAGCACCACTTCATAGGTAGTGTTAGATATAGATCACTCAGTACATTCGGTGGTAATATCTCAGTAACTTTTCATATAGAATTCATGATCACTATTCATTTATTTGGCATAGGCCATATTGATAGTGAGCCTCCCATAAGACTCATCAGTTAGTATTGTTCCTAGATTCTTGTACACAATTTTCTTACTTCTCGATCCTTGTATATAGTTTCATTTCATGTTGATTTTACATATATTATATCTAGAAACTAAAAAACAATATAATATGTCAAAATATAAAAACATTCAAATATTTACTCAAAAAACACAAAATTTTAGATTGGATTAGAGAATTTTTGGATAAAACAATGCTAGAGTTTTTAATCTGATGTTTCAGTTAACACTCTATGAACCATAATTAGGGTATGATAATGAATTTTCATGAAGAGTGAAATAAAATGTTAGTAAAAAAACCCCAACGTAAATTTATCCAAAAATTATCTAATGTAATAAATGGACTGTAGAAATAATATCTCATTAAAATTAAAGATTGTATGCATTTTCATGTTTACATTTCTTATATTTTACAAACATTACATATGTTATCTATCTTAGTATAGTTAGTTTTTAACATACATACATGCTTCGATTATTCATATAGAGTGTTTGTAGCTACTTATGGGACCTAGGTTCACTACACAGATCCAAATTTGCTATTATATACCCACTAGGAGCATATACACAAGTATACAGGTTTCTAATTTGATACATTCACCCATTTGTAGGAATCTTATACATAATTTTGATTTCCATGTTATACCTTTTTTAAAAATCTATATCATAGATTTATCATTGTTATATCTTGATATTGATCATTGTATAGTACTTAGATTCATTACTGAATACTACTACTCTAGACTCAACTTATGTACATCTTAGTTCTTACATAGATTTGTATTACATGTTCATGCATAATTTTATTTCTACATTTCCTAGTTTAGAATTAATTGTGGCTCTATGCTTCTTATATTTGATGTAATTTTAATATTCCATGTTCTAAGGCTCTACACCCCTTATTTTCATTATATGTATTCTTTAGACATGTGCCCATGTCCTTGTGTCTACTTTCCTGATTATGTATATAAAAATTTTAATATGTCCTTCCATGTGGATCTAAGCCAACTTTCTTGTTATTTTCATATCTATACATTTCAACATGTCCTTGTATGTCTTAGTTTCTCAAATTCAGTGACGTGCCCATGTCCCTTATATTATGTCCCCTAGTCTTACTTTGCATGCCTCATGTGTGTTATATGTATGGTTTATTATATGCGTCATGGCCATGAAATTTATCTATTATTTGTTACACACTTTAATTTTAGATGACATGAGGGACCTCATTCATCTCCCTTTCCTACTTGGTTATTGTGATGGACAACATGCCCCATATTATTAGGTAGCTACTCAGTTATTACTCAAATTTATTTTTTGCATACATTGTTATATCTATATTGATAGCCTTGTCAATGATAGTCATAACATACATCACACATTAAAAACGTATGCGTAGATTATCTTACATTATCATGTTATGTATGCACATTATATTGGTTTATTACACAAATATCATCTATGCTTTGGCTAACACACTTTTTTCAAAGCTTTCAATTTTAAGGATAGTTCATGCATAGGTTCATCAACTCCTCTCAAAAAAGGGGGAATTCACAAGGGTGATATTAATACCATGCTATCAAAATGCACTAATAGTATAATTTTCATCACATTAGTGCAAAAATATATAAATTAGACTAAGATAAACACAAATGGAAATACCAATACATATATTAGTTATAGTTGCATAAAAATTAAAAGAATCAAACATTAACTCCAAAATTGGGACACTAGTGCCACATGGTACTACTATCTAAGGTATGACACTAATATCTACTATCCTCAATTTCATAAAAAACTATATTTGCCATAAAAGTATAATAGGTACAGTCTAGGTTTACATAAGTTCATTTACAAATTATTAGTTTTGGTTCATTTTAACTAAAATTAATACTAGTTTATTTAGATTGGGGCTATCATGCATGGCATGATCATTATCATTCCAATTCAGATACTCAGATACATATTATTACAACTCACTTTAGAATCTATATGCTTACATATCAAATTTAGGGGCATGTATGCGACACATTATTTTCATATGTTCAACTGTACACTAGTTGATTAGATACAATGAAAAAATCCATGTCATTCTCCATGATTTAAACATTAGAAACCATGTTCTAAGTTACACATCAAATTCATGCCTTACTCTATTTGAGTGGCTGGCATTCTTGTGTGGCCCAGAGTTACCTAATACACTTGAGTAGATATAAAGTTGACATCTATAATTAGATATTTATAGTTACATTGTGTAGTTATCATTTTACATACATATACTACACATGGGTAGGTAGTGATGGAGTCATAGTCTTTTTGATTCCTTGATCCACCTGCATGAGAGGGTTGGACACACCATTAGTCCAATCTAAGCTATACAAAGGTCCTAATCCACCAAGCAGGGGTGGGCAATGATGAAGTCAAAACTATATTAAGTTGTTGAGACACCCACATATGGGGATCAAATAAGCCATCAACTCAGACCAAGTTATCCATTGATTGATCAATATACACACACACACATAGGTTACCACAAGGTTTATGTACTAGTGTGTGCACCTATTGAAGTGTATTCATTCCTTTCCTCTCTCATATCCCTTTACTTGATTTTATATCTTTACTTGGTGTTAATTCTTTTCTCAGTTTTGTATTTGCTTTTGATATCCCTTAAATAAGGATTGATCTATGCATGTTTCACTTGTAGGACAAATAATAGAACATGCTTCACATACTCATATCTAGATTCACTTACTTCACCTCTTAGGTTTGTCTATGTACATTTATTTTTCCTTTATCCTAGTCATTTTGACTTAATGCATTTGTAGAAAAAGGGGGATAGGAATGTAATCACCTCAAAATGGAAATCAAGTGCTAAGAGTCCTACTTGAGACCACTTATCCCTAGATTATCCCTAGTCCTATCTTAAGGCCTATTTTCACATGTATCTAACCTTCATGTGGGCCAAAAGCATCCGAAGATATCTCTAATTAGTATTAGACCTTAATTTTGACATCCTTACCCTTGTTGCATCAGGGTATTACACTTAGACACTAGCAACATAATAGGGACTATAGATCCACATCGTGATATTATCCTAATTTTGGTGTTATAGTCCTTTCACTCTTTTTTTCACCAACATATATATTTTAAAATGTTAGATCACATATGATTAGCCTAAATATATTTTAACACCCACACAAGCACCATTATAATATATATAGATGGCTTTTATCCCTTTAACCACTAGATGGAAATCATATGCAAATTACACATATAAACTTAGAACAAGTTGTACACAATCAAGGTATCTAATCCTTATTCTACCCTAATTTTGCATATAACTATATACATCTTTCATAAGCTTATATTACTTAGATTTCTAGTCTCAATCACATTTCAATCACTCAAGTTAATAATCATACTAGCTTCACTCTTACTTGCACCAACACTTAGGTGGGTAAAACTACATTGGTCTTTTTACCTCTTTGGATTATTGGTATGTAGGAAACTCTCATCACAATGGGGTATTAAGGATGTCCCACCTACCCAACTAACAATACACATTATTAATTATATCAACTAGATGCCCTAAAAAAATGGAGGATTAGGGTTTTCACATAAAATCAGTCAAAACATGTCATATACATAGATCCATAACATGTTCATATAGGAACAAGATTGATAGACCTAGACATAGGTGCACCTAGAAGCTTGAAACAGTTATCATAGAGGACACTACCACAAAAATAAAGACACTAACACTACATGGTGGTACTGTATAATTAGGGTTCTAATGTACAAGAGTGGTTATAACACCTGTATCCTATTTATGACACTTATACCAACCTCAATCTAAATTTGTAGCCTTCATATTTCGTGTTTCAATCATTTTCTAGCTAATTTCCTATTTACATTATTTATTGATATTTTTACAAAGGTCAAATTTAATCATTTATGTTATATATCAATGGCTATATTTATTCCATATTTCTACCCTTATTTACTATACTCTTCTCTTTAGTAACATATGACTTACATTCACTGAGACTTGCATAGACCATACATCTACACATTGATGAGTGTACATCTCAGTACATTTTCCTTCCTAAATTAATCACCACTCTATTCTCATAGTAATCGGTAACTAAAGACATGCATGCAAAAATTCACATGCTTCATCCCATTGTAAGTCATGTTCTTTACTCACTACCTACCAAGTCACAACAGTTTAGTTCAATTCATAACTAAGTGAATTTACTCTTTGATCCATAGATGGAACATGGTGATCCAATATAAATATAAATGGATTGAGATCCTCTATCACAAAATATTGTGGTAATTTCCATTATATGGTGAGCACCATAAATATATATTATATCTCATGATCTGCCCTATCCCAATTCAACATATGGGTGTCTTAGTCACTACTTGTTGAAGATGATATTTCCCAAGGTAAGACACCCTATAAAATAAGTTCTCTATAGTCCATTTTTATTTCATATGTATTATACAAGAAATCTACCTTTGACTTAGTAAGATATCACATAGACATAGATTTACATCCTTCAAGTTGAAACTAAGGAACTAGATATTTTGTTATTACTAGCTTATAAACTAGTTGCTTTATTATCTACGTTTGTATGATTTACTAAAAGGTTAAAATGAATTTACATCATTAAAGTACTTTGTTGAACATGTAAAATAATTGGTGTGTTATTTTCGAAATTGTACAATAATTTTAAGACTTAATAATAATCAATCACAAAAAAGAATACAGAGCATGAATACATCCATAATATTTTATAAATTTTTAGTTTTAGATGTAGAAATCCTAAAAGCATTTCAACTAATGAGGCCATTTTATTACATATTCATACATACTTTAAGGAAAATGATAAAGATTTTAGGGCCCCTACAATTGAATCAAAATATCATCAATCGATTTCCTCATATCTATAATACCCCACACATTATTTAAATTTATTCAGTTCAAATTATATGATATTATAAGTAAACAAACCTAATAATCTTAAAATTTTTATGAAGGATCTCTCATCCTAGTGATGATCAATGTCAAAAAAATTATTCTAGTTATTCCTTTAGAAAGTCCAACTCATTTTCAACCTTGTTAATGTAGAAGTCATGTGAATCTATTTCATTATTTTATAAAGGTCATTTAAGTTATTCCACTTCCACCTTATTTCATCTAGTTTCTAATTGCTTCTATTATTAAATAGGTATTATTGTTGTATTGAGCTCATACTCTGGTGTTCAATTAATCATAGTTCATTTAGTTTAAGTTAAAATAATTAATATACTAAAATATATCCTACTATGTTACTTTTTTGAGAATTCATTATAAAAGGATTCTTAGAGATTAGTTTTATTTGAGGGACTCATAACTTATGATTTAAGTATATTAGGGTCTTTGTGTAAATTGGATGGGTTTTGTAACCTATAAATAATTAGAAAAATGTAAAATTTAGATTAGAAATAGAGATAATTTCCTAGTTAGATAGAATATAAGTTTTCATCATATTAGTTGTGTTTTGGATGGCATTTTGGACTTTGAAAACATAATTTGGAAGGCCAAGGACACTCATAATGGCCTTTGAAAGTATGAACCATAAGAGAGAATGATTGCATATGTGAAATCCTTTTGTTGTCTATGAAGATAAAATTTTGTAGTTAGATATATGATAAATCATATAAGGGGTATACAAATTTAATGAGAATGTATGTAAGCTGAGTAAAGTGTTTGGAGTGGGGTTTAAATTTGGGAAATTTATATTGGGTGCGATTTTTGGGAGTTATTTCTATTACAATCCCAAAATCATACATGGATGGTATATTGTACTTTGGTTATCCTGGGTTAATATTTATAGTCATGTTTATATGATGTTTTGATAGCTATAAAGAGAATTAAAGTTTTTGGGTTGTTGGCTTGGAAGAAAGGTTCAAATCAGAGCTTTAGGTGGTGATTCTCTCCCATAAGAAACATCACCACAAAACTCGTTTATATAAAAAAATTTAAAAAAAAAACATTATTTTATTAGTTTAAATGTAAATAGGGTTATCATTATTACATGTTTGTCAAAGGTGAAATAATCATGTCCCCTTTTAAACTTCTTATTGAGACAAGATTGTCAAATATATAAACTTAGACCATTCTCTAAGTTCTCTCAAAACAAGAAGAGAAATGGAATTATATTACGAATAAATATATAATGGAGGTCATATAATTATTTGTGTTGCCTTTCATTTGAATTTAATAACTATTGTGTTTAGAAATCAAATTGGTTTTTTAACTGGTTGTACATAGAAAGGTTTACAAAATACTCATTGATATTGAGATTGAATACTCCTTATTATTGTATTTTATACATAGATTTAAATAATAATTTTGATATACTAGGTCAAAAATCATGTAAAAACAAGCTCGGGGTAAAGATAAATGAGAATATATAAGCTTAATTATAACCTCTATAAAACTACATACATTTTTTTGACAATCAATAAAGATATGGGTGTAATTTTTAGTTGTAATTTTTATATTTTTATAAAATTATTTTGTTCTAATATAAAAGGGTTTAGATATTTAAATTGATTTCAAATATTAGGGTGATATTTATTGTATCCTTTAAGAAGAATAATATATCATATATTAGTTAAAATATTGTGGGAGTTATATCAATATTTTTTATTACCATACAAATATAAGTAATAACTTTGTATTTGACCTATTTAAAATATTGTTAAAATTTATAGTTATATTTCAATCCTTGACCATATAGAGCTAGTTTTGAATGTGGAAACATGATAGAAAGAGGAAATATATTAAAAAAATATCACCCTTAATGTGATTCATTAAAATAATTCATGGCTTTTCTAATTTATCTTTATTACTTCACAAGAAATATAATACAATACTATAATTTATTAATTATCTAATTGGAAAATGATAACTACTGATTTATTCATAATAAAAATATAATATCATAAAATAAATTAAGATAGGTGTAATCTCACCAAGCTAGTTAGTCTTAGAGTCGAGTTCAATTTTTTTGTGTTTTCCATTTATAGCTAGTGGACACTAGCCTATATCGAAAGACAAATGTGTGAAAAAGTAAGGAAAATAAGTAAGGGAGGATTGATTGTAGAGTGGGGTCAATACTTTGGGGATCTTTAGGCTTTAATGCACTATCAAGCTTACCAATGAGCTTATAGGATTCAGCCTGCTTAGCATGCTCATGATATACAACCTTTTCTCTATCGGTTTGTCACTCTTCCCCTAGTATATTGCTCCCTATCAATAAATTATGTGCCTTGTTGAGGATTTTGGGCATATAAAATGGTTTCAAGGTTTCTTTCATATTGTGAAAACTTTGAAATGGATATAAGAAGGCTAAATTTGATTATGTATTGAGAAAAACAAATGTCTTTGATTTGTTTTTGTATAAAATAAAAATAGAAATGTTTGATTTAATATTATATTTGTAAATATATAAAGATACATACAGATAAATAAATGTAAGAGTTTTGAGTAGAATTTTATATGTATTATGGGTTAAATATTTCTTAGGGCCTCAGTGCCTTGCTTTGGTTGGCTGCAATTGTTGACCCCAAATTGTATTTGGTATTTTATTCATTTTTTAATTTAATATCATCCTCTTTATTCTTCCATCTAATTCAATCCTAATAATTAATTTATTACACCCCTAGGTAATTTTATGGTGAAATGTTTTTATGCCTATGTGACATCTTGGATTTTGAAATCATATTTTTTTTATTTACAAGGATGGATTTAAGGTGAGATCAATTTGCATTTGAGAGAGTCTTCACCTAGACATATATATGCAAAATTTTCTTGGAAACTATGTATAATAGATTAGAAAAACACAATAGAAACATCACACACATGTTTTACACTAGGATGCGAAAACCTTGAGATATGTAATTTAAGATAATATATTTATGTTACACAACTAGGAAAAGATGTAGCAAAAAGAGTTATATCAATGTAAGAAATGGAACCGCATACTAAAATTTCATTCCTAAATAGGAAAAGTAATGATTACAATTGATTATAAATGGAGAATGAAAATAGGGAGAATTATTCATAGAGGGTTTATGAATGTAGGTCAAGAAAGATTTCATCCTCATATCATAAAGGCATTTTGTTGAATCATAGTGGTGGATGGGGAGCCCAAATGTGCAATAATCATCAATGAATATGGATTGGAATATTAACCTTACTACTCCCTTATCTTGTTATTTTCAAAACCATATTAGTTTTCTTGATTTGAAAATTTAGCATACATAACGATAATAATTAATACCTATGATATAACATTTGAATTTGGTTTGCGAGAAAAGAAGTGTTATAATGAATAGGAATGGATGGATTTTAAACTCATTAATTTTTTTTATATATTTAGACATACATTCAATGCACATTAGATGTTAGATATTGACCTAAATTTAAGGTCACACCAACCACCTCAGTATGATCTCAAACATATGAGTTAGCTAAAGCGCTCCCTTTAACTTCCATATCCCTATTAGTCGATAAGATAAAAATCTACACTCTTGTAACGAAATAATAAATCCAATATGGTATGAATATCATAACACATATTTATATCTATAAGATGAAATGAAATAGTATATTCTATATATCCTTTCACTAGTTCCTCAGTTCATCATTTGATATAAAGGTGTCATGATAATCATGAAATTTTACTCAAAGAATTCAATATATCATGTGTCAATTAAACTCATTTTGAAAATACTATAATATTTTTTTAACTAAATACATAAATGTAATTGTGTACTTAGAAGATTCTTCAATCATAATTAAGAATCTATTGACATACAAGCTAGAAATCAATGTGCAATAAAGTTGAAAAATAAAATACAATAAACAAAACAAATTAGAGGAATGGTTTAAGGGACAAAAATATAAATTAATATGATCATAATAGTTTTATCTTCATCATACTAGGATTGGATTGGTCTGATCCCAGTGAGGGAGACCAATAATTCATAAAGTAGAGTTTTGGACTTTCCATGAGCATCTAGGGTTATACCAAAGAAAATGAATAGTAAAATTATAATTTTTCAAGGGTTTAACATTGAATGGATATGATATGAATGACACAAAATATACCAAAATTAATTTTTAAAATACAACATAAGGAAAATTAAATAAATACATGTCCAAACACAAGGTAAAATATGCTATTCAAATGCTAAGATGAACCAATAACTCGTATGCACATAAACAAAATAATACCATATAAAATAGCATGTCTTGTACTAAAATTGAGTGTCTATAATATGTTTAAGAAATTCAGTTTTATATATTATCATACATCATGTAGGATCAATTTATTTCTTATGATTTTTCTATTTCATAGTCTCATCCAAAATCTTAAAAAGGGAAACATATACTCCATATGTTTTACTTAGATATATGTTATGAGGGCATGTATACCACCATATATTAAGCATGACGAATTTTGATGTCAATGATAAATGAAGTACATAACTCCAATTTATTTTGGGTTGGATTTTATTCAAAAATGGAGGTCTATATTTGGTAAAGGTTTACTATTAAATTTTATATTTTACTACATCATATTAATCTAGTATTCTTTTAGTATTAATCATAGTTTTCTAGCTTGAATTTTTCAATAAAATATTTAATATAAAATATATGTGATATTAACTACATATATAGAAGCATGTGATCTCAAGTGGGTATTATACATATCCTTATTCAAATCATGTATAGATTTTTATTATATATATATATATATATATATATATATATATATATATATATATATATATATATATATATATATATATATATATATTATAATATTATTAGAATTAAACTATTATTATATATAAAAATAAATGTTATTTTTGTGAGATTCATATGTACATTAGATTTTTCAAGAGAATTATGACTAAAATTCTTGTTTCCATAAATGTATGTTTTATTTTGATATTTATACATACAAGCATATTATACTGGGACAAAATGTATATACCGAGAAATATACTTTAGGCATTTATTATTGATTAAATTACATAATCCTAAGGTATTTTTGTATTTATAAATGATTAATATAAATAATGTATTATTAGTATGTCTTATGGTTTGTCACTATAACATCTTCTCTTTCTCCTTGATTTCTTGGTCGTGTGGTGCTTCTTATAGAAAAGTATTAAGTATGGGTCTTTTTCTTAATATGGTAAGAAGAAGTTATTTGTGATTCTATATTTTTTTATGTTGTATCATAGTACATTTGGGCATATAGATATTAAGTAATGAAAAATGCATCTAAATTTTATTTTTCACATGGATTTATTAAGTGTTTACAAACATTCTATAGAAGTTAAACATTTAGAGATCATTTATTGTACCATTAAAGTCCATATTAACAACACATTGCATTGCATCAATTTATTGGGTGATGAATTACTAAACATATTGTAGTTTTTATCTTTTCATACTCCATAAGAACCTAAAAATATCAAGTTCAATTATTCCCTAGTATAATGGAATAGACATATACACACACTATTTTCACCAACATTATAAAATATAACAAGGAGAGTAAAGTTTAGTCTGATTCTTATTGAAGAAATATTTTAGAGAACAATGGAATGGAATGTTAATTAGTCTTTATCTTTAGTTTTTTCTAAAATTGTACTCAAGACAATTCTAGTACACATAAGTGAAACTTGATAGTTTAGATAAATTCCTCATAAAATTTTATATGGTTCTTTGTATGTCACCACAAAACTATAATTTCTATAGTCAAAATTTAAAAAAAAAATACATATCTTCTAATACTGAAGATAAATTTATAAACACTCCTTTTGTCTCTATTATTCTCAGTTTTAGAAAATTAATTGTACATTTTTTCAAACCTAATTAAAAAGTTATGAATATTAGTATTGGTATGTTGATTGAAATCTATTTATTCATGTAATGTGTAAACATGTTAGGTTGGTAGGTTGGGGATATTTCATCCACATACCAAAAATAATTTTTTGTGAGATTTTGTTTATATAAAAAGGAATGCGTTTATGTAATATATGTTTTATGAAAGATAAATGGTACCTTATTTTTGTAGAATTTTAAAAAATATATAATTTTATAAATATTTTGAGTGCATCTGTTCTCTTGATTTATCTTATAATATATGCTTATATATATTTTATTATCAATGTGTGTTGTTTTAGGGGATGTCACTTCTTTAATAAAGGATTAATTAGAGTTAACTTGATGATATAGAGGTTGTGTGATGTGTTATTGATTTAACCTTTTAGAGTTTAATTATGTAAATCCTATGTTAGATTAAAAAACTAAGATATCTAAATTAGTTAAATAATATGCAATAATTAAGTACTAATTTGTTATAAATGTTTACCTTATTTTGAATTTATAAAAATCATAATAAATATGCTTCAATAGATATTTATTTAGAAAGCGATTGTCACAAATTATGTGGGTTCAAAAAAATCTGGTTCTAAACATTTTTAAGTGTCATCAATAGGGTCCCAAAATTTATTTGCTCATTGGATAGTAGCACCCCACCTAGACAAAAAATCCATACTATTGTAGTTTCCTAAAAGTGGTGTTAGTGTACCCTTTATGGGACTATTTATATTTTTTTGGAGCACATATGCCTATGTTTCTGGGTCTTATTCCCACTTACATGAAATTTGGAACTTTGTGATATGCCTAGAAAACCTTATTTAATGTGCAAACCTTAAACCTCCTCACAATTATGAAATGAGAAATAAATGTGTTGATTATTAGGATAGGCTAGACATCTACAACACCTTGTTGTGAAGAGAGTTGACTATATACCAATACTTTGAGGACAGATGAAACTTGATATACTTCTCCCACCTACTGCTTCATTCAAGTGCAAATGAATGATAGAATGAGGGTGGTATTGAATACCTTGAGTGTATTTGAGCTTTGAAATATTTTAAATCTAGTTTTATGGCTATTTTAGATGTTAGTATGAAAAAGTAGATCATAATAGGGATGAAATACCTTATTTTTACTCAACTTATCTTTTGTTTGGATAGGATTTTGCATCTATTTTCCATCAAGTAAATAAAGGTCAAATAGAATAATGTTTATAGATATATTTAGCTTGTGTGGATAATAAAATATAATTAGTCTGAGCTTAGGAGGGCCACATATTTAGAAAAGTATCTATTTGGGAGAGTTACGTTGAAGGACAATAGTGTCCAATTGGGGAAACTAGTGCCATGTGGCTATAGTTTCCCAAATGTGGCACTAATATCCACCCAGTAGATTACTGGGAAAATTGGGTTGAGATATAGGAATGTTGTCTTAGGAATATTTTGTGTTGATTGTAGATGTATGTGGTCTGCACCATGGTTTGAAAAGTGTGGTAAAGGCTCTAGGAAAGGTCTAGGGCTGAGCTTGGAATAGGCTAACTTTAGAAACACTTTTAACATCCATATACCACTTTTAAGTGATTACATTTAACCCCCCCCTCCCCATTTATGATATAAATGAAACAAAGCAAAGTGACTTGTATAAAGGAAAATTAAGTGTACCTAAACATACATTAGAAGTGAAGTCCATGTGGCTATGTCTAAGTATGTGAATCTAGGTTTGTGTATGTGAACCATAATCCAAAGTAATGACTTGTAATGAAACATGAAAAAATTAGTCCTTACTTAAGAGATGATCAAAATCAAATGACTATGTGGAATAAAGTAACAAAGTAAAGGAGAGAGGAAAAGAACAAATACACCTTGTTGGGTACATTAACAAATGTATGAACCTGGTGACAACCTCTCTCTCTCTCTCTCTCTCTCTCTCTCTCTCTCTCTCTCTCTCTCTCTCTCTCTCTCTCTCTCTCTCTCTCTCTCTCTCTCTCTCTCTCTCTCTCTGTGTGTGTGTGTGTGTGTGTGTGTGTGTGTGTGTGTGTGAGTATACATGGTGACCATATCATTAAATATCTTGGATTGATATGATGGTTTGATAAATCCTCAATTGCATGGCTCAGTAACCCAGTCAAGTTTTTATTCCATCATTGTTGATCCCTACTCGGTGGATCCTAATCTATAAATAACTTGGATAAGACTATAAATGTGTCTAACCCTCTCACATGGGTGGATCAAGAACTCATGTAGACCATGACTCCATTTCCCACCTGCATGAAGTAGATGCATATTTAAATGAACTATGAAAAATGTTGAAAGTATCTAACTAAGAATATTTAAGTCTGTATGTTGTCTCCATGGCAACTTGGGTACATTAGGCAGCTCTAGGCCACTTAGGATTGTTAACCACTACATATTAGATAAGGCATGAATATGGTAATGAACTAGAATGTGATATCAAGTGTATACAATGTACAGAATGACATGGAGTTTAACACTCAATCTGATAAACCTATGTTTAGATGAGTATATGGAAACTATGTGTCTCACACATGCCCTTAATCTGATATATGAGTATATTGATTCTGTACTGAGTATATAATAAATGAATATATGTAATTTAAATGAATGTGGGAATGATAATTCCATGCATGATGACCCTAAATTTGAGTAACTAGTATGAATATAAGCTAAAATGAGTGTATTTAAAAAAAATCTAAACATAATTATCAAGTTTATGATTGTATCTATGTAAATCCATACTCTACTTAGTGTATTAGTTTGACTAATCGAGACTATGTTGAAGTTGAAGCTATTGGACAATAGTGAGCTAGAGTGGATAGTATCTCCATATAGTGATAATGTACCAATATAGGTACTAATGTCCCAATCTAGGTGCTAATGTCTATCTAGTCTAAAATTTGGGTGACTAAACTTCTTCTTGAGTACCTATTTTTTTCTATGTCTAAACTGTGTCTAATTTGTAAAAATGAACTTATGTGCTAAAAATAAGATGTGAATACAAAAAAAAGGAATATAATATCTATGACAAAACCCTATGAATTCCCCCTATTTTTAGGTTAGTTATGAATACTATGTAAGAATTATCCTCAAAATATGTAGCTTTGTAAAATGTGTTAGCCATAATATATACATGATATTCCAATACAATGTAAAAAAATAACATAAGAATGTAAATGAATGTGTGAATAAATAGGTAATGTAAGATGTGTATTGTAATTTATAATTTTACAAGGGTGTCAAGATAGATGTAATCAATGTATAACAAATCTAAGTAACTACCTAGGGGGATAGGGCATGATGTCCATCATGGAACCCAATTAGGAAGGGTAGATGCATGAGGTCCCTCACAACATAAAAAATAGATGTGTGTAAAAATAAAAGAAAAGTGTTATGGTAAAGAATCATATAAGGAATAATACATAAAAAATACACGAGGCACACAAAAGGAGGCCAAGGGGCCATAATACAAGGGACATGGGCACATGCCACTAAATATGAAAATGGAAGACATATAAGGACATGTTCAAATGTCCACATATGTAAGAAACAAGAAATTTGTCTTAGATCGACATGAAAGGACATGTTCCAATGTCCACATATATAATCAATAAAGGACACATAAGGGACATAGGAATATTTCAAAGGCATACTAACATAGAAGTGTCATAGAGACAAAGATGAATGGAATATTCAAATTCCCTCGAAGATAGAAGAAGCAAAGGGAAGATAATCAAGTCTAATATTTAAACACTAGAAATTAAAGCATGTATAAATATGTATTACAAATTTATGTATATGTTAAGATGTACATATGTTGATTTTAACGAGTGATAGTTGGAAAAAATATTGAGTAATAAGTATTAATTATCAATATCAAGATGTATCAATTCATAAAGTGGAATGTATAGTATGCAAGGATAAACCCTGGTAATAGGAATTATGTAGGGAATGCCCCTAAGTGGGTAGATGAATCAAATAAATAACCTAGATTAGTGTATATTCCCTTAATGGGTAGATGATATCATGTCTAGATTGGTGTAGTGGATTGCAGTCTAGTATTTAATTTGCAAGTACTTGATAAGAACAAGTGAAGCATATGTGTATGATAAAACTGATTATGCTAAGATATATAAAAATATGTAATATCTATCAAGTAGTATAAATATAAACATAACAATGAATACAATCTATAAATTTTATTTTTTTGACTAATATTTGAATGTTTTTATATTTTGACATGTTATATTATTTTTGTGTTTTTTGAGTATATAAACTATGTACAAGGAGTGAGAGTGAAAGAAGTATGTACAAGAGTAAGAACCATAATAAAAAGAGTCTCATGAGATAATCACTATCACTATGGCCTATGTCAAAGATAGGAACAATAATCTCTCATGTAGTGTGATTACTATGTTGCTACAATGAGACTCTAAGTATTATTCATCATCATAATCATAATATTGTTCATCATTAGAATAATGATAACATGGAATGCTATAGGTATTTAATCATACTGTGGACTTTATATTTTTGAATTTTACTTTAGAATATTGGTTATTATTTTTCCTTTGAAACTTTTCTTGTTGTTGGCAGATGGTGTTGTAGAAGCTCTTTTTCTATAAAGACTTATTTGAGAATGCTTGTTAGTTGATCACGACTTTGACTTTGTAACTGAAGTTCCTGATCTTTTTATTAAATTTTAGGTGTATCTAGATGTTTGACCTTGATAAACTATATCTGTGACTAATTTTCCTTATTATTCTCAATAAATTCTAAACATTTTTGACCAATATTATCAAATGCTAGAATAGGACAAGTGATGCCCTGGGCCTATTTTCCCAAACCTTGACCAAGATAATCATATTGTTCTAGATACTTTTGACCAAACCCATAATATATTGAACATTTAGCCTCATTATGGAGAGGTATATTTACTTGATTTATCTATACTTTTTTTACGATTTCTTGTTTTGATTATGATTTTGGAACCTTTTAATGTTTTAAGTTATGTTTTGGTAACCATTTTTCTATTGTTTCTAAACTTGACATTCTTTAAACTGGTAGATGTGTCACTATGTAAGTCATCTATATCCATTGTCTATTATATTTTACATTTTAATCCTAAACATGAATCAATGTGGTTCCCATGCATTCTCTGATATGCACAAAAATATATGGATCTCCTCATTTATTGTTGAGTGGGTAGGCTGATCAACTCTATTTTAATACTGTCCCTTAGTATTTCACATGAACACTTATTTGACATTTGAAGGTTTTTTGAATCACTAGTTGTATGCATACTTTGTTTTGATTTCTGATTTAGATATGCAACATTGTTCGCCATAAATTTACTCGATCAACATGCATATACATGATTTACACTATTTTTCCCTATAGGCTTTTATGTTCTAAATTGATTTTCCAATGTTGTAATATTTTCATGTAATAGTTGATTTTGATTTTTTAAACATATAATTATATTAATCACAATGATAATTTGATCATATAGAGTATCAAAAGTGCAAACCTTAGATATTTTTAATTGAACACGTAGGCACATACCTGATAGGGAAGATGTGTGAATAAGATGAATATGGGTAATAATTACATTAGTTTAGGCTACTTCATCTTGTGGAGGAATGATACCATGGACCTAGTTAGATATAAAGTAGTTATCTCCCTCATGGAGATGAGGAGGAGAAGGATACTCTTTCTTGTGCATAAGATATGACATTTAAAATTGGAACATAATTGTTAGTCTATATGTTAAATATTTTGTGTGTATGGTTTTTTATTATTAATGGAATTCCTTATAGGAGAAATATAACATTCTATGAGATATGACATATATTTAAATTGATGTAAATCATAATCTATACATGTGTTTATGTCTTTTTTGAGTTGATTTGAAATTAAATGGAACAAGCATGTAAATAAAAATATTATAGTTTGCAAAAATAGTTATTGATTTCTTCTATCATTATGATCATGATTATATGAATTAGAATATGTATGAATATGAAATCTAAGTTTTGGAAATAAAATTTGAGTATAAATATAAAAGTATACAAACCCTAAGTGTGTCTAGGGTTAAGGTTTTCTAAATCTTGAGTTTATTTGAAACAAATATAAGTCATATTCAAATAAATTTAAACCCTAATATTAAATTTATTTAATTAACTACATTGTCTAGAAAAGTCAAAAAATTAAAACTACTCACCCATAATTTATTGCACAAAAATTTGGATTAATACAATTAGCATTTGAAGTAATGCTTGAAGTGTTGGGAATATCATCATTGATATCAAAGGCATATGGATGAGATTATTGACAAGATGGTTTTCATTGATGTCAAAGAGAAAATCATTTGTTCAAGAAGAAAATAGATGATTGTGGTTAAGGCCAAAGACCACTAAATTTCCATCATTTAATTATCATTCATTGCCAACTTTATGAGAATCATTTATTATATATTCATTATAGTATTGTTGGCTGACTTCATATGTATGGCATCACTAGGTTTTTATGAAGATTATTTATTATTTAATTCTTAGATAACCTATTAATGGGTGGAACCTACATTAGAGAATAATTATGTTTTAGTGGATCTCTATTTTTTTGAAGAGTCACCTCCTTTAGTGAAGTCTTCCCTCTTCATAGAGATGCCTCTCTTGGGAAGTTGATAAAGTATGAAAGGAAGATAGAATGGAGGTTAGAAAAGGGAAGTAATGGAATATCATTAAATTTAAAAATAGATTTATAAGTATATGTGAGGAAATTTTACAATTAGATTTATTAAATAATGACAAGAAGATTTAAGAGTAGACTTAGACCATATTTTGAGCAAATCTAGCATAGTGATAAAAGATGAAGAATGTTGTATATTTGTGAAGGATCACCTCCTTTATGAAGTGGATTATAAGATGGTATTTAAGGAAGATGAGATGAGTGTTTTTATTAAGAACATTTATCATTTGATTTTGAGTAGAGATTTTAGAAGAAAATATAATCAAATCTATGAAGAAAATATATGAAGATTTGTGAAATAAATATAATTAGAGTTGTGAAGATAAATATGTTAATCATCTATTGAAAAAACATCCTAAAGGTGATATTTGACATAAGAGGTTGATGCCTCCTAAAAGAAGAGATTGGTGTATCTTATTGAGTTGGTGCTCAGTTGTGGGGATTGGTGTCTCTAGTGGGTTCGTTCTTATAAATTCTATAAGTGTATATTGGTGTCTCTAGTATGTTGGTACCTACAAATATTTATATAAATAATATTTTTTCATGGTTTTCTGCCGAAAGGGTTTCCACGTAAATGTTGTGTTCTTCTTATGTCCTTAATTATTGATATTGTGTGATTGATATTATTATGGTCTTTATGTTTTAAATTGGTAAATATTTGATTATATTGATTAACCCCATAGTATTAGTGTGTGATCATCATGAAGTAAGATGAGTTTACCAAATGACTAACCTTTTAATGTTTAACTATGTAAATCCCATGTTTAGATTAAAGTGTTGAATGTCTAAAATAGATAAATAATATTCAATAATTAAGTACTAATTTGATATATATTTATAACTTATTTGAAATTATAAAATAGTAATAAATATGTTTAAATAGAGACTTATCTAGAAAATTACCATCATGGATGATCAAGGTTTTGAAAACTAGGTTGTGGATGGTTCTCAGTGTCATCAATAGGGTCCTAGCATCTATTTGCTCATTGGATAGTAACACCCCACCTAGATAGTAATGTCATACTATTTTAGTATTCATAAAGTGGTGATAGTGTCCCCTTTGTAGGTTTGTTCCTATTTTTTTAGCGCACTTGCACTCATATTTTAAGGACTTATTCTTACTTGAGTGAAATCTAGAACACTGTGTTGTTCCTAGAAAACTTGATGTAATGTGAAAACCCTAATCCTCCAAGTATGAAAATAGTAATAAATGTGTGTTCTATAGTAGGATTAGTTGGACATCCTCAACACCTAATTTTGAAGAGAGTTGCTTACGTACCAATAATCTTAAGGAGGGATCAAGTCTCATGTAGTTTTCCCACCTAGGTGCAAGTGCAAGTGAATGCTATAATGAGAGTGGTCTTGAATTCCTTAAGTGTGATTAAACTTTGAAATATTTGAAATCTTGGATTTTGATTATTTTAGATGGTAGAATACAAAATTAGGACAGAATAGCAATCAAATACTTTAATTTTTATCAACTTGTCTTTTGTTTCAATAAGTTTTTACATCTATTTTCCATCTAGTGAATAAAAGTCAATTAGACTTGTATTTATAGAGATCTATATTTTTTGAATGTAATAAAATATACTCAGGCTAACCATAAGAGGGGCACACATTTATAAAAATATCGATTTAGGAGATTTAGGGCAAAAGACAATAATGCCATATTAGGGACACTAGCACCATGTGGCTATAGAGTACCAAATCTGATGCTGATGTCCATCTGGTAGACTACTAGAAAAATTTAATTGGGATCTAGGAAAGCTATTCTAATACTGTGTTTGAGCTGAATATATATTTATGTAGTCTACACAATGGCTGAAAAAGTGTGACAAAGGCTCTAGAATATCTCTAGGGATAATCTAAGAATAGGCTAACTCAAACAACACTCTTAACATCCAAATACCACATTTAAATGATTATAGTTCTCCTTATTTTCTTTGACAAATTTTATAAATAATATATTATAAATATTGAGTGAACCATCCTTTTTAAGATAATATATTAATGTAGAATGTCAAATTACATTAATGTGAAATGTTATATATTATTGTTTGTAGTGTTTTTTAAATATCAATATTTTAATTTTACTATTGAAATTCAAATCTATCTATTAAAAAACCTTAAAAAATAATATTATTATATATTATAAAACCCTAAGCAAAAACTATTATCCTAACCAACCTACATATGTTTATTGGAAAGAATCTAACATCCTAACCAACTAAATGTGTAGAAATCAAATATAGTATAAAGAATGCATAAGTAATAATTAGGATAAGAGAAACCATTTGCCTATATATAGGGACAAAGGAACCACTCACTTGTGACCCAAATGACCTACCAAGAACCTAAATATATGAGAAATATTAAGCTCTGAAGATATTATAAATAAATAATACTCATCATAAACTAAATATATCCATAAGCAATATTTTGCATTTAACTTTACAACATATGTAAACCCATTAAGCAGCTAATTTACTTCAAATTCAACAACCAAAGTATACAATCTCATGAATCTATTTGGTAAAAATATCAAGATAAACATTAACATATTTTAGCGTATAAAACAAATATATTTATTTGAAAAATTAAGATTGTAAATATCCATAGTACCTATAGAGAAAGGGGGAAACTTTGAATAGATATAGGACTCTTTAGCACAAGTAAAGAATAGAGAGGGTTTAAAGCAAAAAATATGCATCGTTAAGATTTCATGGCATCAATTTTTTTTATAAATCAACTCTAGCCACATATTGTAGGAGTGTTGTTTGAGGCCATGAAGCTTCTATGATCACCTACAACTTCACTTAAGGGTATAATGATTCCATTATCACTTGCATTTACTAGTATGATTTCTTCATATAGTTCTAGCAGTTGGTTGCTCATTTCTTCCAACTACTATGGAGTGGTATCAAATACTTGCTACCATAAAGGGGGAAAGGCAAATTTGAGAAACCTAGTCCTGAGGAAGAGAGCCCCAATACCAATCTGATTAGCCTTGAATTGAAACAATAAACTATTTTACAACCTTCATTCAAAAAATTCCATGCAACTTGAGCCAACATTGTATTCTGTGGGACCCTAAACCTTTTTATGGTTGTAAGTAGAGAATTGTAAGGATGCTGTATATTTAGATCAAACCTTAAACATACCAAGACTAGGCATTCCCTATTCAAGACCAATTATCTGTGTTGCTCATAGACAACATGCACATTTTTTTATTATTTGATGGGTAGATGGGTCCTTTATACTATGGACTTGATATGAAATCATGGTGACATCTCGCAATGATCTGGGTCTGGGATTGTTGCTAGCCTTTTCAGCTAGAATCAGGTAGGCTATGGAGATTGTTCTTTTGGTGTTCTTCACATGAAATTAAAAGAGGAAAAAATGATGGAAAAATACTATGGATTTTATGATAGTTAACTGGGGCACGTTGAGTCTCATGCATAGATCCTAATAAAATGTTGTGTAGGACCTTTGAAGATAGGTTTATTTCTTCAAATTGATGCCTCCTCTATTTCTAGTCTAGAAGAATAATAAAATACCATGGAATCAAAGATGAAGATGAAGATGATGGATCATTTATGCTATTTATTTATGTGAAGGGATATGACTATCCATCCTTAACCATGTTTCTACTTGTGTTTCTTTTAGGATTGACTCCTCTAAACTCTAATTTTTGTAAATCTATTTAATACAAATCTCACAACCTAAAAACAATGATGTAGAAGGATAGGGGAAAGGTATATAGGAAGTGGATATATATATCAGGAAGGGATTGGAATTTCTTTTTTTCACCTAAAGTGGCGGATGCAGGCAAGATGGGATTTGATCATTACGTGTGTCAGCATCATTGGTATATTGGATATTAAAAATCTCAAATATAAATGGGTCCATCTCAATGAGTATTGTGGAGACATAAATATATATCTTATTATTAATTAACTTATACATTTATGTAAGTGTATTAATATGAAAAATAGTAAATTATATTATTTTATTAATCTAGGTGTGGTTTTGATTTGTGTATTTAATTAATCTCAAGATTTTTTTTTATAGATATGGGGTTATTTAAGGCCCCTATCTATAAAAAAGAAAATTACAAGAACTAGGCATAAAAGGCCTATAATAAAGATTAGCCATAAGGCATAAAGCCATAAACAAACAACTAAGGAGAAAAAAGATTGCAATCTTACCTACTACCCAAAAACCAACAACCAACATCAGCTTTTGGGATAGTTGTTTAATAGATTATGTATTTTTCCATTTTTACTTTTTTAATTTTTAATGCTCTACCACATTTCTTGTTTAGCATTCACCATAACTAATTGTTTATCTGAGCTCTATCTTTCTATAGTTCCATTTTCATTGAAATCCTTTTTTGAATCTAAACTTTTAGACACATGTCCTCTTTTTATTCCTCCAACTGATTGCTTCAAAGAAGAGGTCTAAACAATTTTTATTATCTATTCTATGTGCACTTTTTCATTAGCTGAAGCAGGTTTTCCTCCTATCTTATTATGTTTCAATTCTATGTCAACTTGTATTTTTTGATTCTCAAAAACATCTTTTGCCACTAGTGATAGATCTGACACATTCCATTTATTTGTCTTGGAATTTTCTCCCTTCATTTTCATTGCTTGTGAATGCCCTATAGGATAAAGTGCATAAAGATGATGTGGTAATTTACAATTGTGGCATTTAAAATTATTACACTCATAGTCAAGAATTTGAATAGACTAAGCTTTACCATACTTTAAAATGATTTTATCAAGAACCCCTTTGCTTAAATCTAGATCAACACAAAAATGAGCATAAGTGCATAAAATTACATCACCCCATTCACTATAATTTTTCAATAATGTCCCCAAAGGATTAGCTATATCTATATAAACATGATAAAAGTATAAAGGAAAATGAGGTAGATGAACCCAAACTAGCATCTTAGTGATTAAGAGAGTGAGAGGGTTAAAATTATGAAACCAGGGCATGATGAACAAGCCCATAGTGCCCCAAAACCAGTTTGCCTTATAAGATGCATTTATGGTAGTATTGTTGTTCACAAAAATGGATAATGAAAAAAACCCTTAGGACAGAGAGAAAGTTCACACTGGCTTGTCCTTGTCTCATGAACTGATTTATATAAAGCTGATGTAGATGGGCAAATACCATTAAATTTGCAAATGACTACATATCTCACCAGATTATTAAGATAAAAATCCACCTCTTCATTTAATATCTCCATATAAGGGTCCTCCTTTGCTTGATCAACAATGTAATATTGAGGAGGGGGAGAAAATTTTCACCAAATGTGGGATGTGGGCAACATTTTTAACTACTACATCTAGGAAAACTATTTTGACTGCTTTCTTGAAAGATGATGGTTTCTTAGAAGAGTCCTATTATGGTCCAACAACACCCCCTCAACTATTAGGATATGAGAATGGTGGAGTCCCTATAGATCCAATAATGAGAGAAAAGTCCTAGGGCTCTTTTACCTTGTAAACCAAACATTGCACAGTCTTAGGGATCCCAGTTAGTTGTTCTAATTACCCTTTTAAATCCAAAACTAGATTAGAAATGTTTTACCAAAGACAAAGAGTATTACCTAATAGAGATTTTATCATAAGATAAAAACTATATCTCTCTACAATATCAACATCTACAAGAGCCATTCTACCATAAAGTGTGTGTGCTCCTCTATGGCATGGTGGGTAGCTAGTGATGAAGGTGTGATGTTTGGATTCTTTGTTTGTGGACTCATTCCACCTTTGACCTACCCACAAGTGCCTCCATCGATCCATAAAGAATGTGTTTTAAATCACTTAAAACCCTAATGGAGCCCACAAAGTCCATCATTAATTTGAAATCCATATCAAAGTGGTCTAATCCTATTACTAAGCTAGTCATCGCTAAGACATTTGTCATCACCCCACCTTGGTGTGTATTCATGCCTTCTACTTGAAATACCACTACCTTGTCCTACAAATCTTGGTTTCCATTGCTATACACAAACCCTAAATCCATCGCTTCACCACAAATATCTCTTAATCTTAAGATTATTATTTAATATAAATAGATATAAATATATTAACAATATATTTTTGAAAAATACAAAAACATTATAATCTCAACACTTTTATCCCAAATTTTTAATATACTACAATAATTAATAATTTCATTAATTTATTCATATATTTATTATTGAATGCAAATAAATAATATTAATCCAATCTAATTAATGAATGTCTACTTCTTCCATATTATTCAAGCACTAATTTCATTCTCTTTTAGGAAGATGAATCTAGTAATTAGATATGCACTAGCATACATATCTTTGATAAAGCTATGAAGAATACACTAATAGATATCACTCTTGAGCAACTCACAATTCTCGAGAATGATATCTACCATGTATTTTACATAGATTTATCTAGGATATGTATACTAGTTTATTTATTTATTAATTATGATCTGGTAATATTTTTTTATGATAATTTAATTTTACAATTCCATTATGATTATTTATAAATATGACGTGGTAAAATATATGTATTATCTATAAATTAGTTATAATTATTTAGATATTATCTATTTATTTATTATGATTTGTTAATAATTTTTCAGTATAATTATTTATAAATATGCTGTGGTAAAATATGTATTACCTATAAATTAATTATGATTATTTATATATTATCAATTTATTTATTATGGTTTGGTACTATTTTTTATGATATTTTTTTTTTAAATTTTATTAATATTACCTATAAATTAGTTATGATTATTTGTATATTATTTATTTATTTATTATGATTTGGTAATATTTTTTATGATAATTTATTTTTATAAATCATTATTATAATATGATTATTTTAAAATATGATGGGTAAAATATGTATATTATCGACAATTTAATCAGTGCAATAAATAAATAGTAATTAAATTATTATATTTTGTGGTAAATAAAATTACTTCTTATCATGTTATTAGATAATTGGGGATTCATATAAATAATTAATTTTTTTTTTGAGATAAATAAAATGATCACAATAACAAATATAATTCACTTATCATATATTCTAGCATGAATGGTAAATAAATAAGTCCAAATAAATAAACTATATTATATTTCAATATGTTAAAATAAATAATTGTTAACAAATTCATGCCATTACACAAAATTATCCCCCCAGATGCCACTATCAATGTTATAATTTTTTTTTGAGATAAATAAAATGATCACAATAATAAATATAATTCACTTATCATATATTTTAGCATGAATGGTAAATAAATAAATCATAATATAATAAATTATATATAAATACAATACAATACAATGTATATAAATAAATAATAATTAAACCATTTTATTTTTTTGAGGTAAATTATTTTATAATAATAACAAATATAATTTACCTATAATATAAATAAATAAATTATTTTATAAGAAAGTAAATAAAATTATAATTTACCTGTCATGTTATTATATAATTATAGCTTAAATAAATAAATAAATTAAAAGTGTGTATAAGTTTTATACCCTACCACTGTAGGAACTCGTATCAGTGTAAAAAACTAATTATATTTATTTTATTCCACAATAAATATACTCAAAATACACCATATAATTAAGATATTATAATTTTTTATTGACTTATCAATGAAAAAGAAAAACCTCTAAGTGAGGATCAAATGAACATTAAATTTAAGGTTATAATTAAAATTGATCATACTTGTGGACATTAAATTCCACCACTCTCCTCTTTCTATCTCCACTTCTCATATTTCCATATCCACTTCTTATAATTCCATGGTTTAACAAGACTCTCCCAAGAAATGTGCATTGTATAGTTCTAGGGACCAAGAAACTGATAATGTATTGTTCTAGTTTGGACCATTCTGACCTATTATTTAGGTTTCACATGTCATGTCTTCTTTATTTACTTACATGAATACATAAATATTTCACTAAATCATATATTCATTCTTGCATACACATTTATATAGAGTATGATTGACATATATAAATTACTTGGTTGGACGTCCAAAATAATTGGCATTTTATTTTCAAAACTGTACAACGATTTTGAAACATAATAATAATAAATAAAAAGATAATACACAACATGGAATACATCCATAATATTTTTTATTTTAAAATTTTTAATATGTGGAAATCTTATGAGCATTTCAAAGGATGAGGTCATTTTCTTACACATTCATACACAATTAAATAAAAATATCATCGAACCCATTTCCACATATCTATAATACCCCACATATTATTTAATTTTATTCATTTTATATCCTAGGATATTAAAATTAAATGAATCTAAGATATTTATAATTTTTATAAAATATCTTTAATCTTATTAATGATCAGTCTCAAAAAACCTATTTTAGTTAGTCTTTTAGAATGCCCAACTCATTTATATCACTGTTAATGTGAAAATAATGTAAACATGTTTTAATATTTCATAAAGATCATCTAAGATATGCCTTTTCCACCCTATTTCATTATAAAATCATGCTTAGTGATAACTTGTGCCTCAATTATTTTACAGTATTTTTGTGTAAAGGGGATGGATTTTATAATATATAAATAATTTAAAATATCTAAATTTTAGATTTGAATTTGAGAGATTTTTTTTAGGTAGTATAAAATAAATTTTTCCTACATATTAATTGTGTTTTTGGTGGTATTTTAGAACTTGAAAACATATTTTGGAAGGTCAGATATATTCATAATGACCTTGGAAAGTTTAAACCATAAGAGAGAATGGTTGTGTATGTGAAAGCATTTTGGTGTCTAAGTGAGGATAATACTTTATGAGAAGACACATGGGAAAACATATAAAGGGTAAAAAAAAAGAATGTAAGTTCAGTGAAGTGTTTGGAGTAGGGTTTTTATGTGGGATATTATATTAGGTGTGTGTTTTAGAATTTATTTATATTTATATTTAAATTCGAAGTTTATTTTTATAAGGTAATTTGGAATTTCATTCTCTTGATATTTTTATTATACTTATGATTAGTGTTGTAGAAAAGAAGGTGTTTCATTCATGGGCCTAGTCAAGTACTTATCTAGCTATCTAGGTTAGATTTAGGCTGGTTCTAATAGGGTGTTAGACTTGACTAATCCTTTGGTGCTCAACATTTGACAATCAACTATGTTGGAATAATTTCACATAAGGTACAAGCCTTATGTTCTTACCCAAATCACACTGGAGAAAGGACTAGTGTCTAAGTTGGATTAGTTGGGCTGTGACATAAATCTATCCTTTGATGGCTTGGGTTAGTACAACAATGGTGGTTCATTAATTAGTGTAAGCTGTACTGGTGTGGGGGAAAATGACTATCTATCAGGTGCAAGTGGACATTAGGTAGGTCTATAACTTCAATGGTGTAAGCCTTTGATAACCTTGGCTTAACAACATTCAAGCACTTGAGGGGTCACTAGGTATGTAGTTTGATGACTTAGGCATAGGTTTACACTTGGGCACATGTATCATTTCAAGACATAGGGTCTTACCCATACTTAGTGCATTTCTTATATTTGGTGAAATACTCATCATAAACTATAGGCACACCATAGATGAGTTAGTTTAGAAGCTTGAAAGAGCTCAACATACATACTATATACTTAAGCATTCAATCCATTAAACATTGCACAATTTTTTCATCATTCATAGATTTCAACAATAATACATCTTGTTGATGCTGGAAAGTGCACCCTCCGGCAGGAAAATGGATTCCTGCCCTCTCCCCGCAACATGGAAACCCCTCTCTCACTTGTGGGATGGCGAAGCAGGAGAGGAGAGTCTCTAGGTATGGGCTAGTTCCCTTTGATGTATCTTGCTTGTTTCAGGCAGTGCGAAAATATAGATATACAACTATATACTGGGGGGATGAAAAGGGAAGAAAATGCAAGAAAGAAAATAGCCTACTCTAAAAGAGGTGATACACCAAAATAGGTTGACCTTCCACATCCACTCTCAGAATCAAGAGAAATGCAGATATATTCTACACATCTGGCAGAAGAACTAGGCTGCTAAAACTAATAGGGAGGCTATAATGGAAAATACATAACAGAGGTTTACCAAGGTGCTGTGGAATGCACTCTTATAAGCAACTTACTCTGTTATACCCTTCTCAAATATTGCTCTTCTCCTTTCAGCTACAGAACCGGCACCTTGTAGATAGCTGGTCTATTGGCATTACCTATGAAAGCATGAAAGATAGTGACTAAACACAAATAATACTCATGACATACACAACAAATCAATCCAAGATGGAGGCAAAAAATTGTATTTTATTGATTCAGGTGGGGAAATTGTAGAGCTGTGCTCTTTAAAAAATTGGGGAAGATCCTAATAAATGAAAAAGTCTACCCATTTATAGGGAAAAGCCAAGAGGAGTCTCATTGGAAAGAGTGAAAAACACTGTAGCTGATGTCATAAGTCTACCAAGACCATGCTTGTTTCCTCGTTTTGCACACTAGTCTTCTCCTCCGATGGCTGGGTAGGCTTTTTCCTGTGTTCTGCAAGTGTTTTTTGCCACCTCATGTTGTGGGCAGAAAATTTGCTGCCCGCTGCTATGGATTGCATGTAGGACTTCTGCCGACGTCGGCCAATAATTTGCCGATCGCAGCAGTTTTACTGATGTCGGCCGATGTAAGATGCCGATGGTGGTAATTTTGCCGATGTCAGCTGATGTTAGTGGCCTCTTTTTCTCCACTACCTAATTCACGTGGTGATTTTGCTACCCTCTGCATGCGTGTAGGAGGTCTCTTTTTACTCGCTCATGTTGTGGGCAGTGATTTTGCCACCCTCTGCATTTTGTTTTCCCTTCTTTTTTCCGTGTTAAACACCCCAGTTTTTTTCCCTCTTCTCTCCTTGCATGAACATTTGAATACTCTATCTTTCACTACCGTGAATGCTAATGAACTAGGTCGATGAACCAATGCTCTGAAACAGAACTGTTGAACCCTGAAGACGGACCTTGCAACCCAAAATGACTGGCCATGCAAAGCAGGTGTAGGAGGTGACTGGGGTTTTGCCTGAGGGGAAAAATTGGGTCAACACATCTATACTACTAGGAATTGAGCAAATTCTCATCTTGAGCTATTAAAGGCCTAAAGGCTAATAAACAATCTTGGGTATTATAATGAGGAGCAACAAAGGTGTCCCAAAATAAATCTAGGTTTTAATGGTCAACATAACATCTGGAATCAATCCTCTAAGGCTTTGGTACTCTAAGCTTCTATTATCTTCACTAACTAGACTCCACTTCCTCTTGTAGAGATTCAGAGTTCCATGGTGTCATGGGGAATGGAGCATGTCGATTACTAAACTAGCACTTCATATAATGACTCCACCAACCCCACTATGATGCCTTTAATGATCGATCAATGTCCCATGTGTCAAATTCCCAATGATTATTGAGACACAAAGAGGTTAGTTATCTGCCTTCCAGTTGGTGCCACAAGATGACAAAACAACAATCATGATAAGTAATAACCTCATGCCCAAGAGTTCTTTTTTGTCAACACAGATCATATATTTAGATAGATGAAGGCCTAATATTACCCCATACAAAATTATTAGTCCATCCTTGGACTAATCTATCAACACCTTATGTGTGAAAAACTAAGGCACACACTCTTTTAGTTCCACATTGAAGTACTCAAAACCTTGAATTATGATCTTGATTTCTTCTATGGTGTTGACTATCTTTATAGAGTCAATGTTGAGGGAAAGCACATCAGTTTTGTCCAACTCATTCTGAAATGCCTATAACCTTTCCTTTGCCTTTGTTATACCCATATCAAGGATCTCTCCTTGATTGTAGGCATTTTTTTGTAATGTGCAAAATATTTCTTCCAAGACCTACTCTTAGGTCCTTATTTGTGCACTCAAAGTGTTGACCTATGTTATTAATAGAGTGCACTCAGCCGTACTCACAGTGTATGTATGTGCCTTTAATGCATCCTTATCACCTTTTGCCTTTTAGGGGCATGTATTGATGAAGGATTCTTGGGTAGAGAAGATGCAAAATATTCCATTGACTACTTTTATAGCCTCCTTGAACTTTTCTAAAGAGGTCTTCCTCCTCTTTGAGTTTCACAATTATCTCTTTTTTAATGCTGGTGTAAGGGTTCTCCTCTTTTTTTGGTGTTGATTACACATTCAACCTTGGGAGCATTTAATCCACTAACACACATACCTTATAAACCTTCAAAAAATTTAATGTTTTGATGCCATCCAGGAGGGATGGACCAACTTCCTCCATACACTCGACCAGCTACTGTATACTAAATCTTATGGCCTTGTTATTTTCTTCTTCCTCCAATATGATCTTCTTATAGCTTGAAGCTTTAACATCATTGATGATGTTATTGCCTACTACCTTAGAAGCCATAAAGAAGAGGGTATTACTCAACCTTACTAGATTTATTATGTGGGGGTTGATAAGAAGTGAGTCATGCCTCTCTTCTAGTTAGTAGATGTTGAGGAATACCTTTTGTGGTATATAAAAATTGATGCTCATCCATATAATTTTTGAAAGCAAACGATAGTTTTTATCATATCAGTGTCATGGTATATCTAGGGGGCATGTACTCCATCATATAATAGTCTTCACATGTGAACCCCTTTAATGCCTTCTCTCATAGGCTTAGCTCAACTTCCTTTTCTTAAACAACCAACTCTATCTACTCCATCTCTTCTTCATTAGAGCTAGAACCTTTTTGTCACTTTCCACTGATGTGTCTTCTTTATCCATTAGGGTTTCTTCCTCAAAATTGTCCCCTTTGTCTACTTCTACCTTATTTTTAACACTACCTTCACCCTCTTCAATCCACTAGATTTAAACTATGTTCTTTGTTTGCCTTTAAAGGTTCTATTATCAACTTCCATGTTTTCGAGCACCCCTTTACTACATGGTAATGCTTGTGGTGTGGCTTCCTCTACTATGTTGGGAGGGGGGACACTAGGCACCTTTAATACTTTTTATTTTATGGGTTTTATGATTTTAGTAACCATCTATTCTTTTTTTTTCTATCCTGGCCTTTTCCTTTTCATCATTCTTTACCTCTACCTTCCTCTTCTTCACTATCATAATTGCCTTTTCCTCCTCGACCATTATCTCCTATCCCTTAACTTTGTTGATCTCTACTTGGTTCATGCCCTTGGCCTTCATGGATTACATTTTTTAATTTAACTCTAGTGCCACTTCTATATGGTCCTTACTGAGGCCCATTTCTTTCCATTGGCACCTCTTCTTTTCCTTAGATTATGGAGGCTACATCATGGGTTTTGAGATTAGGGTACTTGAAATTTATTATGATTCCCAAGAACAATAAACATATCACTTTAGAGAGCCTCATTAATTTATTCTGTGTTTGTCTCTTCCTTTATTTATTCTTCTTGGATGATGTATACTTTCATCCCTCCTCCTCCTTCTGCTTCTTCTCACAACTCTTGTGTCTCCATCTCTACCAATATTATCATAAGTATTACCACTAGATACTTGGACTTCTTATTTTTATTTTAACTTAGCTTGGGTGATGTAATCCTTTGGGGTAGCTTCATCCTTAGACACAATCTTCAATCAGTGGTGCTATTGTATTTCCTCTAAGGTTTTTCTATGCTTATTCTAAAGGGATTTACTTGGTTCTACTGGAACCAAATCTCCTTCTTCACTAACTTAGAGGGGGAAGTAATCATTTTTATCCATGTGTGCACCATTTTTCTTTGGCTTAATCTCATAGAAGAACCTATGGATATGCCGAAGGATGACTTCTCTTTTGAGTGGATAGATGTTGGTAGCATCTAAATCATCCTCCCCATATTTGGTTGCATTACCCCCTTGGGTGAACATATTTTTACCTTAACCTATGTATTTATTAATCCATGGTATTGATTGAGATATCCACCTATTGTGATTAGGGATTCTTCACAACATCTCTCTAAATTAGTTGGCTGAAAATGCATAAGGTAGTTTTAGCCAACTAGAGTGATTCTCATCTATGAACACCAATTGAAAGATGCTGAAGTGTTTCATAATAGTGAAAGTTACCATTCTAAATTGACTCTAGGGGATTTTTTATAGGATGTGGAAATATTATTTGAATGGTTTAATATACCACATGCACCATCCCATTACATGGGCTTTATACTTTAGGGTGAAGCTAGTGGGGAAAGTGTAGTTCTAGTATTTTAGTGCCAAGGAGTCATTATACATTGGGAAGACCCACAGGTCATCATCTTTACCATAAATCACACCACTATCCCTCCATCATAATCAAGATCAACATGGACCCCCATCAGAATGTCTCAAATATTGTATGACATTCAATCATGTTCTTGATTATATCCTCTATGATGAACTTGGTGATTTTAAATTTCATTCCTTGTGTCATTTGATACATGATGCATAAGTAGGTATTTGATACATCCACGCACAGGTTTCATGTGCAAACTTTTTTACTCAATAAATGCATAGCTACCCTCATCCTGGGATCATTGATGTCCTTGATCACGAATGAAAAGCCTCCTTTGTAGTAACCTAGGAGATTCTTAACCCTTTCAACTTTAGCATCATTTGCCATCATCTGGTAGATGTCTATGGTGGAGCTTAGGAGTCTAGTGATTTAGCGAATGAGGTTTTCAAACAGCCTCATGCATCTCCCTATAAAGTATAATCTATCCCTATAGATGCATGATAGGAGGAACTACACAAGTTCCTCTAGAATTTTGAAATGTGGAAACTTATAAAGTTGTGTCACATTGGTGGTGATCAGTTTATCCTAGATTGAGACATTGAATAGTGCTACGCCTTAAATAATTTTTTCTCTTATGTCTACCATCTAGTTTTTTACTAGGTAATTCACATTACTAGAGGCTTAGTGGTTGTAATTTTTGAGGTGACACTTTTACATGAACAATGCCTAGTTTTATCCCATCAATACCTATTTGAAAAATTACATGTATTGGTATAAAATCTTATCAAACACCTCCAGATCAATTTGGTTCATGCTCACTCCTACTAGAAACTCTATTATTTTTGCAATGGTGGTTTTCACTACTAGTTGCACTCTATAAGCATATTTTTGCACATGTTGTGGATTGAAGCCCATCTACTTTTTCCCCATTCTAAATATATTAGTGTTAAACCATGGTCTATTTATCTTAGTGTAGCCTTCAATATTCATTGGTGCTTCACACACTTACAATGTATATGACTGTATATTTAGCTATTGAAACTTTGTGTACCATAAATGGAAGCCTTGACATCACTTTAGTTTTTAGCTTTTTGGTTCTTTCCAAAATCATGCCCCTTTCTTTCTTCTACCAAACTCATAGGGAACATAATTCATTTCTCTACATAGTTTTTCACTTTTGGCATTTAGGGGTGCTTATGGTTTCATTGTAGTAGGGACTCCTTGGTTTGGCTCTATAGTTCACTACTTTTTCTTTAGTTGTCTATTTGAAATTCAAATTTGCACAAGGTTTATAACTAGACACGATTAGTTTTTCACTACTTTATAGCTCTATTTTCTTCTACCACCCTAGTTATGGTTGATTAAGTATGTGGAAAGACATAAACTCCTTGGGATTAATTATGCCCTATAAATTTTATAGAAATATTTTCTTATTTATGCATTTAATGTAAATATTTATGCCTCTACTACCACCTCATTTACTTCTTCTAACAATTCTTTGATGAAGTGATGTGTAGTCCAAAAGATCACTTCTAGCCTCAACTTGGGTGGATGATAGCTTGTACTTATTATCTTCTCCTACACTTTGTTCACTTGGCATGACCTTCACCATCAATACGTAAACTTGGGTGTAACACCTCACATGCACACCATTCATCCTCATCAGTCCCATTTATTTTTCCTCATACATTTATATTTCAAGCACAATTATCTATCGTGTTCTATTTCACTACCTTTTAATATTATTGCCTTGGAATTTCATACCCCATATAAATACCTTGTATTATCCCTCTATTGCATCATTCTTATCATATCTCTTATGCATGATCATGTTGTGCATCTTCACTCTATGTCTTGTGCACTTGTATCTTGTGTGACTTTCTTTGTTAATAATTTATCTAAGTATGCCGAGTTCCATACACCTAAAATCTTAGCTGTCTTGTGGTAGGTTCTTATTAAATATACCCACTTGACTTAGCCTACTAGTATTATTGTGTTTTCTTGTGGTAAACCACCATACATTTTATTATCAAGATCTACATAATTTCAATAATGAAGTGTGTGATTTTATCACTAATCAAGTTGATTAGGCACCTATAATAGCTTATGATGTTCTCCCATATGAATGTTGTAGATGTAGAAGATATGCAATTTTTGGTTGGTACAGCCTCAACCAACAAGGTGAATGATCATTGGATACTATAATGTATCTCATACCTATACATCATGCTACGAGGCTAATAGGTCAAAGAAAGTTAATGGCCTATTTCTCAAATAGAACTATGAAAAGAATGGGGATGAGAGGCATCTCATATTGATTCTTGGGATTCCCTATGTGCTAGCATATCTTGCATGCATTGGCATAATCTTTTGCATCTAAAAATAAACTTATCCACCACAAGTCTGATTGTGACGCCTTACACACCATTAAGTCTCCTTCATAATGACCTCCTATTATCCCCTCCTGCTCCTTGTATAGGATAGAGTCCCTTTCATTCTTCAATATAGATCATTGTAAGAAGTCATCTCAACCTAATTTATATAGTTCTATGCTAATAAATTGAAAAGGGGTAGTATAAACTATAAGTTATTTCTTTTTTGTTATTTTCATTGTTTAGGGCACATATCCATATGTTAGAAAGGTGTATATCTCTACCAAGTCCTTAGGGTCATGATGGATTCTATGTAGTTTTGCATCTGGTATGTCATCCTCAATTAGCATTACTACATCATTGGAGTCTATATGGGATAAATGGTATGGGCCCAAGTTCCTTTTTCCAGGCTTGATGATAATGGAGAACTAAAATTATTGAAATAAAATGATCCATCTATAAATGTTCCCATGGATAATTGGATTATTCAAAAGGTACTTAAGCACCTTATGGTCTATGAGAAAGTTGAATGGGGTCATTAAAAAACTTTTTCTAAAATTTTATAGGGCATAAACCATGGTAAGCACCTCATGCTCAGTTCTAGTATACTTCTTCTCTACCTTTGTTAATTTTCTTATAGAAAATGAGATGGGATGATCCATTATTCCTTCACTAGGATGTGCCAAGATTACACCAATTTTAGAGTTAGAAATATCAACATGGATGTGGAATGGGGTCATCTAGTCAAGAAATTGCAAGATAGGCACACTAACCAATCTAAGCTTCAAGGTATCAAAGGCATCCTCTTGCACTTTACCCTAGTATAACGAGCCATATTTTCACAAGATCTATTTTATTGGTGCCACAATATTTGCATATCTCCTTATAAATTTTCTATAATATCCATATTGTCTAAGAAAGGTGTGAATGTATTTTTGTGTGGAATGAGTATAAAGATGAATGATGATCACAATATTCATTAGATTGATGATTAAACCATCCTTACAGATGATGTACTCAAACAAGATTCTAAATGGTGTTTTGAAAATGTAATTATTCAAGTTTAGGAATATCTAATGTTGCCTTCACCTCTCAAACATTAAGCACATGTTGTCATAATGGTCCTTGATGAGGCCATACACCATCTAATCATTTAAGTAAACCTAGAGGAACATGAGGATGATGTCTTTGAACACGGTGATCACCACTATAGAGAACAAAGCTCACACATTCTTAAGTCCAAAAGCAATAAAGTTATAATAAAGACAACCCCATTACGTTGTAAAGGTTTTTTTAGCCTTGTCTTCCTCCTCAATATGAAATTGGTGGTTTTTAAATAACCCATTTGTCAAGGTTTTTATATCGTAAGCTATGATGTATTCTAGGACTTCGTTGATGAATGGATTTGAGAAGAGGTTATTAGTGCAGGAGATGTTAAACATTGTATAATCAACACAAATGTGAATGTGCCCATCCTTATTTATGATTATCACCATTAGGCTCACCCTATTAGACACGTACACAATGTAAATGACCCTTACAACTAGCATTTCATTGATTTCTAATTTAACCTTGGTGTGGAGGATTGGATTTATTCTATAGGGGAGCTTCTTGATTGGTCTTGCACCATCAATTAGCTTTATGCTCATATTTCCAACTGATGGGTGGGTGTTTTTAATTTATTGATAAGTCGTAGGGAATAAATCTTGGAATTAATTCAAGAGGTCTATGATACGTGCCAATTCTACATTAGACCAATATGAACCTATAATAGCCATCTTTGGCTCTCCTTTTACATTGATGTCTACTTTGATGGTATTTGGTGGGGCAAGTAGGGTTCATTATTATCCTAGTGTAAGTCCTTGACTTTCTGAGTTCCATACATTGTCTCTATGCAAAGATGAGTGGGATATACATCAGTGAGAGCAAGATAATCTACTTGTCATACAAGCTTTCTTTTTTTATTAGTATTTTCCATTAGTTCTCCTTCCAAGTTTCATCATATTATTTTATTGTGTCACTATTGAACATTTGTTCCTTAAATAAAGTTCGGAGCACCAATCCCTTTTCCCTAAAAATTTCTTTCATGATCTCCTCAAGGATGGTGGTTTCCTTGAATACTACACTCCAAATTAATTATAGTCACTTTAATAACTCTAAGTTTTGTAAGGAAAAGGTTTGCATAAACTTCTCCTCAAGGGAATAGAATTTGGTTATCTCTTGACACATCTTGTTGAACAAATACCATGCTTTCACCCATGTCTTTACAGTTTTATAAAAGGCATACACCCATAAGTTCTTTGGGGCAGTCACATTGTAGTCAATCCATGTCTCTTTTCATAGGCACACATGTACCATAATATTAGAGATGCATAAGTATATCAATATATCCAAGTATTAATTACTCCTCTCAAATCTAGTGTAGATGGCTACTTTCACCTCTATCTAGGTTGGCAAGTTAGATTTTTTGACTACCCACTAATACACAATAGTGCTTCTTAAGGTATACACTGGTGCACCTATTCTATTTATTTCTTTAAGGATGCATGATTCAATATCATGGACATGATTTTATACTCGGTTAGTCCCTTCGAATTTTGGTAACACTGCAAGCTTGATTAGGTAGAGTACCTTCTTCCCTTTCTCTTCATGGCATGGGACCCATCATTTTAAGGTGTGACAAATCTGGACCTAGTCAGTCATCATAAGCTTTGATGCCTTTACACACACTAAATTATATCTAAGACCATTGGCCTCATAATCCTCTTCAAAACATCAGTTGTAAGTGACATCAGTGGTGTTTGAGATTGACTACCCATCTTCCCAACAGAGCAATCCTTGATAAGATGGGTTGAGATTCTTATCTCTTTACACCATGATGTTATATATATGGTTGATCTCATCCTCCATATTAACACTCTCCATATAAGGGGGTCCTTGGTCTCTTGAAAAGGAAATCACTACCCTTTCATTACCATTTTCAAAGGTCATATATCACTTCTTGAAGAATATGTCATCATTATTGGCATAGAACCATGGCCTTCCTAGAAGTGCTAGAGAGTTATCATATTCAACCAACTTGATTAACTTAAAGTCAATGTCAAATTTAGTACCCATTATATCTACAATGGTTCCTTTTATTATTCTTATTAACTACATTAGAGTTTTGTTGGCCAAGAAGAGTATATGGGGAGAAGGTCTCAAGGTTGGCCTACACATATTTTATCATGTGTTTTTGGTCAAGATATTTAACTCAGTGCCTATGTCAATAAGGACCTCATAGATGGAGAATCTATTGATGGTAGGATTCACTAGGAGTGCTTGGTCATACTTCATGTTCTATGTATTCCTGACCTCTCATGCCCTTTATATACGTGGCATGAAAACTTCTTCAACTGACTGTTATCCTACATGTTTTAGAAGTTATTTAATAGAGGAAGTATCAATTCTATTTGTAGGAGGTGCAAGATCTCTATCAGCTCTTATACTTCAGCCTTCTAGCCATCATGCTTTTTGTGAGAGGCAATAGCTTGCACGTCTATGTCTCACACTAGTTAAAGCTCTCCTTGCAAGTTATAGATCACACTCATTATTTTTAGTGGCACATCCTTTTGGTTCATAGGGTTTGGATAAATAGTGGCTTTAGGTTTTAGCTACATAATGTACTTAGTGTGGTTTGGCATCCCATATTCTAGGCATAAATATATTATTGATGTTATTGGTGGTTGAGTGGTGATTCCACTACAATTAGTTTCTTATACTTTTATTAACTTTATTCTTATTGGCTACACCTTTAGATTTAATTTCACTTCTTTAGACTCATGCCTGATCATCCCTACACCATTATCAGTGTTTATCCTAGTTTGGGCTAGTTGTTTATATAAGTCAAGCCATTCTTTAACCATATGTGATCCTCGATAATACCCAAACATTCGATGCATTGGGTAGTCATGATGATAATGCTTAGTTGAACCACAATTGTAACATGATTATGGTGGGAATATTCCTCCACCTTGCCCTCTATCACCTCTTTGGTTCCCATAGCTAGTATTTTATTGGCCATAACCCTCATTTCCTTGGTTTTCCTACCATCTAACTATTGTAGTTCCCTGTTGTGTGCCTATATCCATGTTTTGGGGTATGTCATCAATTACTTGGTAGTCAGATGTGGTGTGAGTGTAAGAATCATAGAATTTGCAATAGTGGGTTGTTCTGACCTAACTATCACAATACAATAAAGGGAAATTATGAACATCATGCACCTCACGACAAACTTCGCATCTGAGGAGAAGTGTATGCACATTTTTTAAGGGAAATTTTTTCTATTATGGGCCTCCATATCGTAATATATGTACCATAACCTTCTTCAAGAATATTGTGATGAACTTGTGGTCAGGTTTTGTAGTTGGGAGGCCATAGATGCAATCTATGCCTTTATTAATATACTAATTCCTATATTGACACTACCCCTACCTTAGCTCTAAGCATGGCTTCAAGTGCTTCTCGAGGGTTTGCTAATGTTTTTATGGATAACACACTTTTGAATGGTATTAGTAATCCTCCAATGAACCATTATGCATATTGGGAGGGGTAAATATCATAAAGGAGCTTGGAAAGGAGTGTCTTAAATATAAAATCATATAAGTACACACTTTTTAATAATCCCTAGTTGATATCCTTGAGCACAATGATGCTCTACTCCTCAAACTTAGGTATATCAAATTCCTTTAATAAGGCTCGCTTCAAGGTGTTGTAATCAACAATAGCCTAGATAGGATTGGACTTCATATACCATGTATAGCCATGATCAAGCAAGGTTGTCACAACATGGATTACCTTATACTTAGACTCGGTTATTCCCTAGGTTTGCCATTGTAATTCACACTTAAACACATGATCTATAACATTCTCTACACCTTAATACTCAAGAAGGCACATGGACATCTCATAATAAATATAGGGTGGGGGAGAAGATAGTGTTTGAAATGATTATCCCCTTGATACTTATCCTAATCCTGGTCCTCTAAGGCCTCTAGCCACTAGACCAAGCATTGGTCTCATGGTTAATGCTAGTGATACTAAAGATGATGGAAATGTACTACTAACTAGTGGCATAGGGCCACTTACTTTGGGCCATTACTCAAGATATGTAACTAATATTGGATGGATTGGGATGCTTGCACTCATGTTTTATCTAGTTAGGATAGTGAATCAAGATCTAGAAGTATGCTCATTTATCTCCTCATAAGGAATAATTTGTTGAATTAAAAAAATTTGGTCCAACTCTACAAAATGAACAAAGTCTAAGTTGATAATGAGGTAAATTTTCAATCTTATATCCTCCTATGGGGGATCCACTGCATGAGCTCACATTGTAGGTTTAAAGCAGGTAGGTATATTTGACACATCTCCAATGGTCAATTTTTGGAGGGACCCCAAGCATTCACTTATCAAATGTGGATCTTTCTCTATGGCTTTAAGGGTTACTTCTTATGGGTGTTACTACCATTCAAGAGACACATCCCCATACCCTTACCATTTGTTACATGTCCTCTTAGCACTTCTATGTTCTAGATCATCCATCAACCTATGCCTCTTTTTGTTGTAAACCTATCTCCTAAGCTCTTGGGTGTCACTATGCTCATCCCCTTCCATTGTACCTCACCTACACATCCCCTTATTCCACATTACACTACTCATATGCAAGAAGACTTTAGCTTTCCATCCACACTATTTCAAATCCATAATACACCATCAATTTATTGAGCTCTATGCTAAGTTATTTCATAAATGTACCTTTGGGTTGATACAAGAACTAATATTCTACTTCTTTAGGGAATGAGTACATTAATAATATGAATTCAAGGACATAACTATTCAACACCCCTTGTGAATATTTATATATGTATCGTGTCCAAGTGGTGTCTAAGTAATCAATCCTTTTTAGGTTCTCTTTTGTCCATTCGAGTCACTATCCATAGCTTTGACTTTTATGTGTCGCATAAGTATCCAATAATTGACACCCTTTCTATGGTAGTTTTTAAAATAAAACCTCATATAGGGCATCATACAAGTGTTTCTAGACCCACTTCCTTAGTTTCTATACTCTACAAGTTAGATGCATCAACATAAAGCTATCTTCCACTCATTCCATCTAGTGATTAATGCTTTCTAGGGAGAGTTGATGCATTATTCTAGTGTACCATTATAAAAATAAAATTCAACAGGTCTTGGTAATATACCCAAAATATTGTAGTGAATAAGGTGTTATATTCATGGGCTTAGTTAGGTGCTTATGTAGCTATCTGGGTTAGATTTAGGCTATTTTTAGTTGGGTGCAAGCCTTGACTAATCCTTTAGCACTCAAAATTTGACACTCGGCTGTGTTGGTATCATTTCACATAAGGCACAAGCCTTATGTTCTCACCTAAATCATAAAAAATAAGGGACCAAGGTCTATGTTTGGTTAACTATACCATGGTATAACTTTATCCTTTATGGACTTTGGTTAGTATAATGGTAGTGGTGCATTTATTGGCACAAGCCATCCTAGTGTGGGGAAAAATGATAGTCTATCAAGAACAAGAGGACATGATGTATGTCTATATATTCATGGGTGTAAGCCTTTGGTAACCTTGGATTAACAATAATTAGGCACTTGAGGGTTCACTGGGTATCTAGTCGAGAGACTTAGACATAGGTTTATCCTTAGGCATGAGTATCATTACAACATACAGGGTTTTACCCATACATAAAACATTTATTATATCAAATGTAGTAGTCATAATGAACTATAAGCATGTCAATATGAGTTAGACTAGAAGATTACAAGAACTCAACATATATACTTTAGACTTAAGCATTTAATCCATTAAACATTATAGAAATCTTTCATCATTAATAAAGTTCAACAACAATACATCTATATTTTTAGGAACTAAGAAAATTCTCATATTGAGATATTACAGGCCCAAAGATTCATATGTGATCTTGTGCATTGTAATGAGGAGTAAGAAATGCATCCTAAACTAACTCTAGGTTCTAATGGCAAACATAACATCTAGAACCAATCTGCTAGGGCTTCGCTATTCCAATCTTCTCTTCTATTTTCTCACTTGACTTCACTTCCTTTTATAGAGCTTTAAAGTTATTTAGTATTATGGGGAATGAAGCATGCTGATCAATGAATTATCACTAGAGGTACAGACTCCATTGTCTCCACTATGCTACCTTTAATGATCTATCAATATCCCATGTGCCCGCCTCCCAATGATGATAGAGCTAGAAAGGGGTTAGTTAGTTGCCTTCTAGTTTGTGCCACGAGATGATAAAATAACAGTCATGCCCAAGTGTTTATTGTGTCAGTAAGGATCAGATATTTAGATGGATTTGGGGCCCAATAATTGGAAGATGTGTAAACAACTATAAAATAAAACTAAAGTTATTGGGTTAATAGTTTGAAATAAAAGTTAAAATAAAAATTTTAGTTAGCCATTATATTTTATTACATGCAATACCACAAAAATAATTTCCATAAAAAATAAGATATGAAAATTACAATTTTATTAGTTTAAATATAAATAGGTTTCCCATTAATACATAATGATTAGAGGCAGATTAATCATGTCCCCTTTTAAACATTTTATGGATAAGACATTGCTAATTATGTAAAGTGATAACATTCTCTAAGTTAACTCAAAACAAGAAAAAGATTAGAACTATATTAAGAATAAATATATAGTTAAACAGGTCATACAATTATTTATAGGGCCATTCATTTGAATTTATTAACTATTGTGTTTGAAAATCAACTGGATTTTTTTAATTACTTATAAATATTTACAAGATATTTATTGATATTGATCCTCTTTGATGTTGTACTTTATGTATATTATTAAATAATAATTTTGATATAATAGATAATAATATATCAAAACTAATGATAACATTTACATAATTATATATAATTAGTAAAAATGTGAATGTAATTTTCAATTGTATTTTTTATATTTTTATAAAAATATTTTGTTTTGAATCTAATGAGTTTAGATATTTAATTTGATCTAAAACATTAATGTTCTCTTCATTGCATCCTGCAATATAAATAATAAATGTTATATTACTTTAAATATTATGGGAGTTATAATGATATTTTTTATAATCATATAAATATAAATAATAAATATGCATTCAATCTATTAATAATATTGTTAAAAATTATAATTATATTTCAATCCTTGATCATATGGATCCAATTTTGAATGTGGAAACATAATCAAAAGGAAATTTATTTAAAAATATCACCTTTAATGTAATTCATTAAAACAATTTATGGATTTTATCATCCGCCCTTATAACTTCATAATAAATATAATACAGTATTGAGAGAAAATAATTATTTATTAATATAATAAAATATTGACATAAAATAATAATTTATTAGTTATCTAGTTAGAAAATATCAAATATTTATTTATTCATAGTAAAAGTATCATATCATAAAATAAATTAAGAAATGGGTAAACTCACCACGCTATCTAGTCTTAGAGTTGAGTTCGCCCTTTCTAGGTTCTCCATATATAACTAGTGGGCACTAGCCTATATCTAAAGACAAGTGTGTGTACAAATGAGGAGAAGAAAGGAGGATGGATTTTAGAGTTAGGTAAATACAATGGGGATCTAGAGGTTTGACTACCCTATCAAGATTTACAATGAGCATATAGGATTAAGCCCACTTGACATGCTTATGACATATAGCCTTTTCTCTACTAGCTAGTCAGTTTGCCCCTAGTCTATCACTCCTTATCAATCACTTGAATGCCTTTCTAAGGGAATTTAGACATATATATTTTTTCCATCATTTTGAATACTTTAAAATGGATATATGAAAGCTAAATTTCATTATGTATATTTATTGGGGGGGGATGATAAAACAAAAAGAGAAATATTTGATCTAAGGTTATATTCTTAATATATAAATATACCTATAGATAAATAAATCTAGGAGTTATGATAATAATATTATATTTAATATTGACTAAAGCTTTCTCCATTGTGTAATTAAAGCCTCATTTCTTTGGTTGGATACTACTATTGACCCCAAATTACTTTTTTTTTTTTTTTTAATTAATAATAAGAGGTTTAATCTCCTCCTCTATATTATTCCATCCAATTCAATCCCAATCATAAATTTATTGCACCCTTAGGTAATTTGATGGTGAAATGTTTGTAAGCCTATGTGCCATCTTGGAGTTTGAAATCATTTTATATTTATTTTTAGGGAGGGATTTAAGGTGAGATAAAATTACCTTTGATAGAGGCTTCATCTTGACAAATCTATTATGTTTTTTCCGTTCATATATTTTACACTATACCTTGAAATCCTTGAGATATTTAATTTAACATTTTGATGGTGCACAACTAAAAAATGACACAACAATATGATCTAAGGTAGTGTAATAAAGGGAAAAGAATATTAAAATTTCACTCATAAATTGGAGAAACAATGATCATAGGGGATTAAAAGTGGAGAATGAAAAGAGAAAAAATTATTTAGAAAGGGTAAATCAATGTCATCTAATATAGTTTTCATCCTCATAGTATAAGACATTTTTTCACAACATAATGGTAGATGAGGAACCCATATGTATGTTAAGAATCAAATAATGTGAATGGGAATATTACCCTCTACTCCCTTCTCCTAATATTTTTAGAATAATATCATTTTTTATCAATTTCAAACTATAGCATACAAAATGATAGTAATTAATACATATGACAAAAAAAATTATTTTACTGGAATAGAAGTGTTAGAATGAATAGGAATTGTGGGATATGAATATTATAATGCATATCTCTCTATATGAGAAGTAATCAAATAGTAGATTCTATATAGCATTTCACTAGTTCCTCAATTCATCATTTGAAATATAAAAGTGTTACTATCATCATGTAATTTGACTTAGAATGGAATATGTCATATTTCAATTTAACTCATGTTAACTATCTCAAACATGTCAATTGGTTAAGGTGTTCCTTTTAACTATCACAACCCAATTGATTGATAAGATATAGTTAAACACTCTTAGAATATAACAAGGAATACACTATGATATGAATATTATAATGCATATCTCTATGTATGAGATGTAATCAAATAGTAGATTTTATATAGCCTTTCACTAGTTTCTCAATTCATCATTTTCAATACAAAGGTGTTACTATCATCATGTAATTTTATTCAGAATTCAATATATCATATATCAATTCAACTCATCTTGAACACATTATAATCTTTTTTTAATAAATGTATCAATGGACTTGTGTACTTATAGGATTCTTCAATCAAAATTAAGACTCTATTGACATACAAGCTACAAATCAATGCAGATGAAAGTTGATAAATAAAACACAATAAACCAAACAACTTAGAGGAATGGTTTAAGGGACCAAGAATTAAATTAATAGGATCATACTATTTTGATCTTCATTATACTAGGATTGAATTTGTCTAATCCTAGTGATCGAGACTAAAAATTCATAAAATACGATTTTTGACATTCCATGAGCATCAAGGGTTATAAAAAAGAAAACATATAGTTAAAATGTAGTTTTTGAAGTGTTACACATTGAATGGTAGTGATTTCAATGACACAAATTAAATATAAATTAATGTTACAAATACAACGTAAGGAAAGTAAAATAAATACTAGGCCAACCACAAGTGAAAATATGCAAGTAAGAACTTAAGCTAAACCAATAATTTATAAGCACATAAGCACACTAATAACATAGAAAATAGCCAGTATTATATTAAATTTAGTGTCTATGATATATCTAAAAACTTCATTTTTAAATCTTATCATACACATGATATGATCAATTCCTTTTTTATGATATAACTACTTCATAATCTCACCCAAAAATATAAAAATGAAACATATATTTTATATATTATACTTAAGTATATATTATGAGGGTATGTGTACTATCATAAATTATACATGATGGATTTGGACATTGATGAAAAGTTAGTCCAATTTATAGTCCTTTATATTTTATTTAAAATTTGAGGACTATATTTGATAAATGTTTGTTACTCAATTATATTTTATTACACCATATAAATTTAGTATCTTTTAAATAGTACTCAAAGTTATGTAACTCAATTTATTTATTAAAATATATAATAAAATAATATTTAAATTCATATATTTTTATGTAGAAAAATAAATACTATTCTTGTATAATTCATATGTACATTGATATTTTTTATACAAGAACATTAAGACTAAAATTCATGTATGTTTTATTTTTATATCTATACACACATGCATATTATAATAAGATAAAATATATATACTAAAAAATATATTATAAGTATTTATTTGTGATTAAATTACATAATCTTAAGGTATCTGTGTATTTATAAATGGTTGATATAAGTAATGTCTTGCTAGTATGTCTTGTAGTTTGTCATCATGACCCCTTCTCTTTTTCCTTAATTTCTTGGTTTTGTGGTGGTTCTTATAAAAAAATAGTAATTATGTTTTAGGGTTTAATATTGTTTGAACATGTTATATTTGATCCTATACATTTACACACATATTAACTAACAAAAAATATATCCAATTTTTAAAATAGATTTATTTATCATTTAAAAATATTGTATTGAAGTTAAACATTTAGAGTGTATTTATTGTAGCATTGATGTCCATTTAACAACACACTATATTAGACATGAATTACTATACATATTGTAGTTTTTATTTTTCATACTCTAGAAGGGTCTAAAAATATCAAAGAAGTTCAATTATTAACTAATATAATGATATACATACATACATACATACATACATACATACATACATACAGACATAGTGTAGTCTCTTTGTGATTGAAGCAATATTTTAGAAAAAATGCAATGTTTTTGGAACCTTAGATCTGATGAATATACTTATTAATTAGTTTTTAGATTTTTTTTCCAAAAAATTGTACTCAAGACAATTCTAGCACATATAAGTGAAATTTGATTGTTTGGATAAATTTATCTTAAAATTTTATTAGGGTTTATAATATGTCAGCACAAAAATATAATATTTATGGTCAAAATTCAACAACTTTCTTCATATCTTCTAACTATTAAATATATATTTATAAACATTCTTTTCATATTTTTTTTAGATAAGTATTCACTTTTGACCAGAGCTTCGACCAGTCTAGAACACAATCTAGGGGCCAGATCCCCAAGCGATCATCTATCACAAATACCATATTTAGAAACAATAATTACAACTATCTTGAGAATACTAATGAACAATTAGACTAGGCCCAAAAATAACATCAATGACCACAACCAACCTAAGAATACCAATAATTAGTTATAACCAGTCCAAGAATACCAATGATCGATTATATTTGACCTCTCGTACCATACAGAGATTTGAATCTATGTGGTGCTTGAAACAATAAGTCACTTTACCAACTCACCCACATTTCATGGGTAATTAAATTAGATTAATTATTTAATATCATTTCAAGTTTAACTAAAATTTTACAAATATTGATATTGATAAATTAATTGAAAAATATTTATTTATTCATGAAACATGTATATATATTAATTTGGTAAGTTGGGGATGTTTCATGCACCTAACAATAATACTTTTTTGTGAGCCTGTGTTTATATAAAAAAGAATATGTTTATATAACAACGCCTATTTTTTATGAAAGATAAATGATGAATATGAATGGCATTTGGTTTATAAAATAATAATAATAATAATAATAATAATAATAATAATAATAATAATAATAATAATAATTGTTATTATTATTATTATTTTGAGTATATATAGTTTCTTAATTTATTTTATAATTTATGTGTAATATTATTTCTTATTTATGTATGTTGCGTTAAGGAAATGTTATTTTTTAATAAGGTTTTTTTCTTTTTTTTTAAGTTAATTTATTTATATAAAAGTTATGTGATGTATTATTTTTTACTTTGATATAAGTTTTAGATAATACATTACAAATACTAAGTGAGTAATTCCTATAAAATAATATAATAGGGTATAATGTTTAATGAAAGTCCTAAACACCCTATTATATTAATGTAAAATGTTTTATATTAATAACTTTTTATTATTTTTAAATAATATTATTAAATATAAGCATTTTAATTTTATTGTCATGACTCAAACTTATCTATTGGAAAAACTCTAACCTATTTATATATATATATTTTTAAAAACTTTTGATTTTATTGTCAAAACTTAAACTTATCTATTTAGGGAATCCTAACCTATCTATATTAAAAAACACTTGTTATCCCTACCACCCAACCCCAACCTATGTCTATTGAGAAAAACTAAACATTCCAACCAACCAACCCCAACCTATGTCTATTGGGAAAAACCAAACATCCCAACCAACTAAATATGTGTAGAAATCATAGATAAAATAAAGAATGTAGAAGTCCTAATTAAGATAAAGGAAACCATTAGCATTGCTATACACTAGGGACAAAGGAACCATTCACATGTGACCTGAATGAATTACTAAGAACTTCAATATGTGTGAAATATTTAACTATAAAGATAATATAAATAAATAATAATCATCATAAGCCAACTAACCAAATACATTCATGAGAAATCTTATTCATATAACTTTAAAACATATGTGTAGACATTATTCAAATAATTTCCTTCAAATTCAAAACCCAATGTATACAAATTTTTAAAGTTGTTTGATAAAAAAGCAAGATAAATTACATATTTAAGATTTCATGGCACCAAATATGGTTGTTTATAAATCAACTTCAGCCACACATTATAGGAGTGCTATTTGAGGCCATAGAGTTTCCATGATCATCAACAACATCACTTAAGGAAATAGTGATTCCATGATGAGTTACATTTATTGGTATACTTTCTTCATACAATTATAGTAGTTGATTACTAATTTCTTCCAACTATTGTGGAGTTGTATCAAATCATTGCCACCACAGAGGGGGCAAGTGTTGGAATATTGTCATTGATGTCAAATGGAAGTATTGACAAAAATGTCCAAAAGGAATTAAAGTGTCAAAGGAAGTTATTACAAAAGTTTTTTTGAAGGTAAACAAAATTCTTGATGGAAGTGACCAGATTCATCAAAAAGTAACAAAAATATTTGATGGAAATTGTCCATAACAAGGTTGTCATTTTTGAAATATAAATCTGACCTATTCAAGGATAAACTACATATATTCTAGTGCTGAAATTCTGAAGGGACAAACATTCATGAAAGGAAAATTTTTTAAAAGGCACATATATAGTTACATTTTTAGTTAAAGAACATCATTAATTAAAAACACATGGCAGCCCATGTGAAAAGGTGCCCCTTGAGGAAGGACACCCCCTTTGGAAAATTTTAAAGGCTAAAATAGTTCCCAAAGTTGGCCAACCTATTGGGAGGAGTTTTTACATTTTGATTGGACCTTTTCATTTGAAGAGTCACGACCTTAATTTATGGGATTTTGTGGGTTATAAATAAGTACATAACGAGTGGCAAATTTGTATATTTGAAAGTGTAAGATATAAAATAAGAGCAAAGATATTTGAAGACATATTTTTGTGAGAATATTAAAAGGAAAAATCAACAAGTATAAGGTAGAGCAGAGCAATGAAAACACTTAAGTGTAGATAACATCAAAAGGAAATAAAGTAGTGTTCTATCCTCCATTATGTTAGAAACAAATCAGATATTGAAGAGTGATTCTTGTGAGATGGTTGGTGCCTTAATTTTGTATATGTTGGTGTCTCTTCCTAAGTTGGTGCTAAGCAAAAGTTGTTGGTGCTCCAGTATGTTGGTGTATATAGATATTTTTATTGAAAATATTTTTCCATGGTTTTCTCCCTAAAGGGTTTCCATGTATATCCAGTGTAACTTTGCATTGTGTTATCTTGTGTTTTGATTTGATTATTTTACATATCTCAATTGGAATAAGTGATTAAATGTTAGAAAATAAAATAATATATAGTAATAATTCACCACACTCTCAGTATTAGCTTGGGTGCAACAATTTGTATAAGAGTAGTTCCTTTAGGATTAGTTTAACCACTAGAAGGTAGATACTAGAAGCACACAAGGCGAATCATCAAGTTCAGGTAGGTTTCTCTACAAACAAGGATATATTGTTTAATGGAATAAATTATGCATTCTAGGGTATAAAAATGAGGACTTATCTAATGGCCCTAGGGTTTGATAAATGGAAAGCTCTTGGGGTATAAAAATGAGGACTTATGTAATGACACCATAGCCTCCACCAGTTATGATTAGGAAAAAAGGCTAGTAAAAAAAATGCAAAAGCTATGGATGTTATTTTATGTGGCTTATCAATATCTAAGTTCATTAAATAAATGCAATGTGACTTAGCTAAAGAGATAGGTATAAATTGAAGAACATCTATGAGGGAGATAAAAAATTAAATATGGCCAAGCTTCAAACTCACAAGAGACAATTTAAAAGCTTGAAAGTGAAAGAGGATGAATAAATTATGGCCTATCTACTTTGTGTATATGAAATTATTAATATCATCAAAGGAATTGGTGAGAAGGTTGAATAAACCACAAATGTCTAAAAACTACTTATATCTCAACCTTTAATATTTGATGGAAAAATCTCAGTGATTAAAGAAATGAAGGACTTGGACAAACTCACAATGGATGAGTTGTATGGTATTCTCACAGCATATGAGATGTGGACTAAGAAATAAAAGCCACTAAAAGGGGAAGAAAAATTCAAAGACTTGAATAAGGTTAAGAACAAAGAATTAGAATGAGGTGATGATACTAGTAATGAAATGGATGAGGAGGAGGCACTATATGTCAAGAAGCTCAAAAAGGTGTCTTGGAAATACAAAGGTAAGTTTCCTTTCAAATACTTTGATTGTGTTAACATAGATAATTTACTACCAAGTGTCATCATAAGGATGAAAGTGAAGATGAATAAATTACTAATGATGAAAAGAAAAAGAAGGAAAACAAGCCTTAATTTAAGAAAAACTTCAAACAAGGTGGATATAAGAAAAATACTAGTATGTATAAGAAAAATCTCTATTTCAAAAGGGATAATAGCTCAACCAAGGAGAGTTATGAGGAAATATCAGATAGTGAGAGGGAGGAAACCTTGTTTATGGAAATTTAAGTGAAATCCTAATCTTATAATATAAACACCTTGGAAGAAGAGAATGCAATTGAAAATGATGGAGAGGTAAATCTAGAAGAAGAATTAGTTTGTGCCTTGGGTGAAATAGAGTTGCTAAAGAAAAAGAATGCGAAATAAAAGGTTTAAGTTAAAAAACATGAAGAGGAAAATATTGATCTAAGAACAAAGATAAATTGGATGGATGAAGAGTCATATAAGATTCTAAAAGGCATAAAGACATAAGTAAAGGAGATGAAAAGCATAAAGTATGAGATAAGGGACAAATTGGAAACAAAATAGGAAAAATGCATTGCCTTGAAATCAGAATTGGAGAGAATAACCAATGAGTTGAAAAAAATATCAAAATTTGAAAAGAGTACCAAATTATTTTGTAACATTATATAAACCAAAAAATCACCATCCATTATGTTTGGTATTGGCTATGATGAGAATCAAAAGAACACAAAAAAGGGCAAAGTTCAATAACTATAGAATCAACAAAAGGGGTAGATGTAGAGAATCCTAAGACATATATTAATGAACTCAAAAATTCAGTGAGTATAAGTGATAAGAAATTAGATAATGTGAAAAAGGAGCATGTAAATCCTCCTCATAAAAAAAACATAGGGAAGCACATTCTAGTTAAAGATTTTAGGGGATCATTTCAATCAAGGTTGAACTATGTGAAAAGGTACACAAACTCATTCTATGGTTATTATTACTCTTGAAATTATTTTGGGCATAGAAAAATAGAATTTAAGACTCATTCAAGGAATGAATATTTATGAAACTATGGAAAGACTACTCAAGGAGGTTTCAGTGGGAGCTATAACTCATTTTCCCCACTTTGGGATTATAATGAGAATAATAGCATATGCTATAACTATAACAACTATGGACACCTAGCTTAATTTTGTAGAAGTGTGTTTGATGAAAAATCAAATAGAATATCAAAGTGAATAATCTTGTGGTAAAGAAGAAAAAATCTACAAAAATATGGAAAGAGAAGCAAGAAGAAGTTGGTCAAGAAAAATAAAAATCCATGCTTATGCAAATAACTCTCTATGCATAAGATAAAGCATAACAGTGGTATATTGATAGTGGATGTTCAAGCCTCATGATGAGAGATACATTTAAGTTTCTTAATTTCAATAAAATAAATGAAGGTACATTGAATTTTGGTGATAGTGCTATGGTAAGGGTTGTTGTAAAAGGTACCCTCAGCCTTGATAATGGAAGGATGAAAACACAATTTTTTTTTGTATGTTTAAGGGTTAAAGAATAACTTATTGAGCATTAATAAAATTTGTGATCAAGTTTACATGCTCACATTTTACACTCAAGTTTGTGAGATTAGAAGAGTAGACAAAAGGAAGTTAGTTCTTGATGCAAATAGAACATCAAATAATCTATACTCAGTGAAGTGAAAAGATAAAAATGCTACATGAGCCAAATTGATGAATGTTGGATATGGCATCAAAGAATGGTCCAAATTAACTTCTAAAATATTGTGATGATGATCAATAGGTGACCTATCATAGACATGTCAAAAATTAAAAAGCCACAAGACACCCTGTGTAAACAATGTCAACATGGAAAGTAAACAAGGGTGAATTTCAAGTCAAAAGAATAATCAACAACCTAGCCTTTGGAGCTGATTCATATAAACCTCCATGGAAAACCAAGAGTACAAAGCTTTCAAGGTGAGATCTACTTCATGGTGCTCATTTATGACTATTCTATAATGACATGGGTCACCTTTATAAAATAAAAATCTAAAGCATTCAAAAAATTTAAAGCTTTTACAGCTATGGTGGAAAATGAAAAGGAGTTAAAGATCAAATGCTTAAGGTTAGAGAAAGGAGGTGAGTTCCTCTCAAGTTAATTCAATTATTTATTTGAACATAATGGAATAAAAAGACATTTGTCAATTGCTAGGACTACACAGCAAAATTTTGTTATAGAGAGAAAGAATCTAATGGTGGAAACAATGGCAAGCACAATGCTAAATAAATCCAAGCTTTCAGATAGATAGTGGAGAGAGGTATTCAATACCATAGTTTATATCTTAAATAGAGGACAAACTAGGGTTAATAATAACAAAACATCCTATGAACTGTAGAAGGGCAAACCAACTTTAATGAAACACTTCAATGTTTTTAGAAGAAAATGCTACATTAAGAGGGATGATGAGGACTTGGCAAAATTTGACTCAAGAGTAGATGAAGGCATTTTTATTGGATACTCCTCAAGGAGTAAATATTATATATGGTATAATAAAATATTAACAAAATTAATTGGAAGTGCTAACGTCAGAATGAATGACACTAGGGCTAAACAAGTGAGTATACCAATAAATGTTCAATCAAAAGAATCCATCTTCAAGGAAGAAGTAAAAGAAGAAGAATGGAAATATAGAAGGGCACCATCCAGATTCATTAAGAATAATCATTCTAAAAACAAAATCATTGGGGATCTTGATACTGGGGTGTAAACTAGGATAATGTTTGTAAATACATCAAAAAGTATAAACTCTTCTCTATTTTCTAAGATTGAATCTAAGAGTTTCTCAGAAGGTATTAATGATGAGAATTGGATCAATGCCATGGATGAAAAATTAAGTCAAATAGAGAAAAATGGGACATGAGAACTTGTCCCTAGGCTAAAGGACAAAAATGTGATAGGTATTAAATGGGTGTTTAGGAAAAATCTAAATGAGAAGGACAAATAACTAGGAACAAATAAAATTTGGTGTGAAAAGGATATGCTCAAGTTGAAGGCATTGATTTTGAAGAAACCTTTACTCTTATTTGAAGATTAGAAGTAATTAGTTTATTTTTGGCATATGCAGGTTTTAAGAAAATCAAAGTCTATCAGATGGATGTGAAGTCTGTGCTACTAAATAGAAAGTTAGAAGACGAGCTTTACAATGAACAACCAAAAGGTTTTCATTTGTCAAAAAACAAAGATTATGTGTGTTTATTGAAGAAATCATTATATGGGTTAAAACAATCCCTTAGAGCTTGATATGTTAGACTTGACAAGTATCTACTTAAACAAGAATTCAAAAGAGGAGTTGTTGACAATAATCTCTACATCAAAATTGAAGGTGAAAATCATTTGATTATGGTGGTATATGCTGATGACATAATTTTTAGAGGAGATAGTTTTAAAATATCCCAATAGTTTGAAAGAGAGATTCAAAAGGAATTTTAAATGTCCATGTTGGGTGATTTATCATGTTTCATTACTTTGCAAATTTACTAATTAGGTAAAGGCATATTCATCTCTCAAAGTAAATATATAAAGGAAATGTTAAATAAAGTGAAAATGGAATATTGTACTCCTATTAGCATACACATGGTTATAGGATGCAAGTTAAGTAAGGATGATAAGTTTGTAGAAGCAAATCAACCATTTTATAGATCCATGATGGGTAGTTTGTTATACACAACAACATCATGACTAGATATCATGAAAGATGTAGGCTTGGTAGCTCAGTTTTAGGTAGATCCAAAGGAAACACATGTGAAAGTAGTCTAGAGAATATTCAAGTACCTCAAAGGCACTATGGACTATGGGTTATTGTATCTATAAGGAGAATATTTCACATAAAAAGCATACATAGATACATATTGGGTAGGAAGTGTGGATGACTGAAAGAGTAGAAGTAGAGGAACATTTTTCCTTAGTAAAAACCTAGTTTCTTGGTTAAGAAAAAAACAACCATCAGTCTCCCTATCCACAACTGAAGTAGAATACATGGCAGCAATATCTTCTTGTATGCAAGTACTTTGGATGAAGAAAACTTGAAGGATTTCATGATATAAAGTGATGATCCAATCACCATTCTATATGATAACACAAGTGCTATTAACATTTCAAAAAATATTGTGATGCACTCAAGGATAAAACATATGCTAATGAAGTATCACTTCTTAAAATAATAGGTGGAAGAACATCATGTGAAGTTCGGTATGTTTATAAAAAATAATAGATTGTAGACATCTACACAAAGCCCCTCCCAAAATAAATGATTGAGTTTCTAAGGTAAAAGTTGGGAGTGATTCATTCATCATCCAACCATTACTCAACTAAGAGAAGCATATCTAGATGGAGATCTAATCATTCCATTATTTAGCTCATTTTTTGGTAAGAGACATTATTGGTACATTCCTTTTCTATTGATATTAAAGGGGGAGAATTGATTTAGGGGGAACAAAGGAGGAGAACTAAAACAAGGAAGAGTAGATTGTCATCAATGAAAAAGGGGGAGATTTTTGGAATATTGTCATTGATGTCAAAGGGAAACATCAATTGAAATGTCTAACAAGAATTAAAGTGTCAATGGAAATTATTACAAAAGGGTTTTTGAAGGTAAACAAAACTCTTGACAGAAGTGACCAGATCCATAAAAAATAACAAAAATATTGGATGGAAATTTTCCATGACAAGGTTGTCATTTTAGAAATCTAAGGCCAACACATTTGAGTATAGAACACATATATTTTAGTGCTCAAATTTTGAAGGGACCAACATTAATGAAAAGATAATTTAAGAAAAAGAACATATACAGTTGCATTATAATTAAAGATCATCATTAATGAAAAACACATGGCAAACCATGTGAAAAGGTGCCTCTTGAAGAAGGAAACACTTTTTAGAATGTTTTTAAGGCTAAAATAGTCTCCATCCTTGGTCGACCTATTAGGAGGAGTTGTGACAATTTGAATGGACATTTTGATTTAAAGAGTCATGACCTTAATTTGTGGCTTTCTATGGGTTACAAATAAGTGCATAATGAGTGGTAAATTTATATATTCGAAAGTGTAAGATATAAGAAGAGTATAAATATTTGAAGGTATATTTTTGTGAGAATATTGAAACGAAAAATTAGAAAGTATAAGGTAGAATATTGCATAAAAAACACTCAAGTGTAGATCAAATCGAAAGGAAATAAAGCAGTTTTCTATCATCCATTGTGTTAGTAACAAATCAAAAATAGAAGATTGATTCTTGTGATAAGGTTGGTGCGTTCATTTTGAATAGATTGGTGTCTTCTTCTGAGTTGGTGCTCGATAAAAGGGGTTGGTGCTACAGTAAGTTTTTGCCTATGAATATTTTTATTGAGAAAGTTTCTCCATGGTTTTCTCCCGAAAGGGTTTCCATGTATATCTATTGTCACTTTGCATTCTGTTATCTTGTATTGTGATTTTATTTCTTGGAATATATTAATTGGAATAAGTGATTAAGTTTTAGAAAAGAAAAGAATGTATAATATTGATTCAACCCCCCCTCTTAGTATTAGCTTATGATAAAAAATTAATATAAGATTCCTTGAAGATTAGTTTAACTACTGGAAAGTAGATCCCAGAAGCACACATGGCCAATCATCAAGTTCAAGAAGATTTCTCCACAAACAAGGATCCATTGTTCAATTAAACAAATTATGCATTCTAGAGTATAAAAATGAGGACTTATCTAATGTCCTTAGGGTTTGATATTTGTAAAGATGTTATGGAAGGATGCATGCAATGGATAAGGTTAGGAAAAGGCCAATGAAAATAATATAAAAGCCGCGAATGCTATTTTATGTGGCTTATCAGAATCTAAGTTCGTAAAGGTAATGTAATGTGACTCGATTAAAGATATCTAGGATAAACATAGTACCATATATGAGGAAGATAACAAAGCGAATATGGCCAAGCTTTAAACTAACAGGAGACAATTGTAAAGATTAAAAATGAAAGAAGATGAAAACATTGTGGCATTTTTACTTCATGTAAATGAAATTATTAATATCATCAAAGGTCATGGTGAGAATGTTGAAGATTCCACAATTATCCAAAAATTACTCAAAACTTTACCTTTAATATTTGATGCAAAAATCTTAGTGATCAAAGAAATGGAGTTACGCAAACTCACAATGGATGAGATGCATGGTATTTTCACTGCATATGAGATGGAGGCTAAGAAAGAAAAGCTGTGAAAAAGGGAAGTCACATTTAAAGCCTTGAAGAAGGTGAAGAAAAAGGAATTAGAATTAAGTGATGATACTAGTGATCAACTAGATTAGAAGGAGGCACTATTTGTTAGGAATCTCAAAAAGGGGACTAAGAAATACAACAGTAAGTTGCCTTTCCAATGCTTTATTTATGGTAAGATAGGTCATTTCTCTACCATTTTTCCTCAGAAGGATGAAAGTGAAGATGAGGAAAATACTAATGATGAAAATAAGAAAAGGAAAACAAGCATTACTTCAAGAAGAACTTCAAACAAGGTGGATATAATAAAAAATCCATTAAGTATAAGAAAAGTCTCTATTCTAAAAGAGATAGTAGCTCAAACAAGGAGAGTTATGAAGAAATATCAGACATTGATAGGGAACAAACCTTTTTTTATGGAAACTGAAGTGAAAACTAAATCTTATAATACAAACACCTTAAAAGAAGGATATGAAATCAAAAATGATGGAGAGGTAAATCTAGAAGAAGAATTAATTTATGCCTTGGGTGAAATAAAGTTGCTAAAGAAGAAGAATGTGAAATAAAAGGTTCAAATTCAAAAATATGAAGAGGAAAATATTGATCTGAAAAGAAAGATAACTAAGATGGATGAAGAATCAGATAATATTCTAAAAGGCTTAAAGACACAAGTAGATGAGATGAAAAGAATCAAGAATTATATAAGAGCCAAATTGAAAACAAAAGAAGATGAATGCATTGCCTTCAAATTAGAATAGGAGAGAAGAACCAATGAGTTGAAAAACATATCAAAATTCAAAGATATTACAAAAGAATTGGGTAATAATCTAATAACCCAGAGATTACCATCCATTATGCTTGGTATTGACTATGACGAGAATCAAAAGAGCATCAAAAAGGGCAAAGTTCAATAACTATAGAATCAACAAAAGGGGTAGACGTAGAGAATAATAAGACCTATTAGTGAGAATTAGTGATAAGAAATGAGATCATGTGAAAAAGGATTATGTCAGTCCTCATCATAAAGAAAATAGAGGGAAGAACATTCCAGTTAAAGATTTCAAAGGATCATTTCAATCAAGGAAGAACCATGTGAAAAGGTACACAAACTCATTCTATGGTTATTGTTACTCTTGTAATTATTTTAGGAATAGAGAAATAGAATGTAGGATTCATTTAGGGAATAAATATTCATGGAAGTATGTAAAGATGACTCATGGAGGTTTCAATAGGAGGTATAACTCATTTCGTCCATTTGGGTATATAATGAAAATAAAACCATATGCTATAATTATGATAATTATGGACACATATCTTGATTCTATAGAAGTGTGTTTATATAAAATTCAAAATGGATTAAGAAAGTGAATAATCTTGTGGTAAAGAAGAAAAAATCAACAAAAATATGGAAAGAGAAACAAGAAGAAGTTGGTCAAGAAAAAGAAAAATCCATTGTCATGCAAATGATGTTCTATGCACAATATGAGGCACAAAAGTGGTATATTGATAGTGGATGTTGAAGCCACCTAACGAGAGATAAAGGTAAGTTTCTTACTTTGAAGAAAATAAATGAAGGTACAATGAAGTTTAGGGATAATGCTATGGTAAGGATTTTTGTAAAAGGTAACCTCAGCCTTGATAATGGAAGGATGAAAATAGAAAATGTTTTATATGTTGAAGGGTTAAAGCATAAATTATTGAGTGTCAGTTGAATGTGTGATAAAGGGCACATGCTCACATTTTATGCTCAAGGTTGTGAGATCAAGAGAGCAGACACAAAGACGTTAGTTGTTGATGTAAATAGACCATCAAATAATCTATACATATTTAGAAGTAAAAAGAGAAAATGCTACATGACCCAAATTGATGAAAGTTGGCTATGACATTGAAGAATGGGTGACATGAACTTTGACAATATTGTGAAGATAAGTAATAGGTAAACTGTCAGAGACATGAAAAAAATTACAAAACCACATGACACCATGTGTAAACAATATCAGCATGGAAAGTAGATAAGGGTGAGTTTCAAGTCAAAAGAATACTCAACAACCAAACCTCTAGATCTGATTCATATAGACCTCTATGGACCAATAAGAGTACAAATATTTCAAGGTGAGAGCTACTTCATGTTTCTCATTAATGACTATTCTATAATGAAATGAGTCACTTTCTTAAAAGAAAAATCTGAAGCATTTGAAAAATTTAAATATTTTAAAGCTATGGTGGAAAATTAAAAGGACTTAAAGATCAAATGATTGAGGTAAAATCAATGAGGTGAGTTCCACTCAGATGAATTTAATGATTTTTATGAAGAGAATGGAAAAAAGAGACATTTCTTAACTGCTAGGACTCCATAGAAACATGGTGTTATAGAGAGAAAGAATCGAACAGTGCAATAAATTGTAAGGACAATGCTAAATGAATCCAAGATTTTAGATAGATACTGGAGAGAACCAATCAATATAAGAGTTTACATCTTAAATATAGGATAAATTAGGGTTAACAATAACAAAACACCCTATGAACTATGGAAGGCAGACTATCTTCATGAAAAACTTCAAAGTTTTTGGAAGCAAATGATACATTAAAAGGAATGATGAGGACTTGGGGAAATTAAAATCAAGAGTAGATGAAGGTATTTTTATTGGATATTCCTCAAGGATTAAAG
>JARHVA010003217.1:0-25000 GCA_037957365.1 Torreya grandis | reverse complement strand
ATTTCAGTGGATCATTCTAGTAAAAAAATGTGTGAAAAGGTGAAACACCAAATAAAAGTTGAATAAAATTCATTTCTATGAAAAAATAGTATGGCATGAGTCTCATGTATATAACATAGAGAATGACATGAGTTAGCATTCCCTTTGTGTAAACTAGTGTAAAATTTGGTAAAGAATTGATCATATGCCACACACATGCCTCTAATTGATATATGAGAGTCTTGATTATAGTAATTGAATAATATGAACCAAAATTTCTATCTAATGTTTTGTAATATTTTAGAACACATATCACACATGATGCCCCCAATTTGAGCAAAAATATGTGATAATTAGTTCATAAACCTAAAATACGTTTATATGTACTTACTAAAACTATTCTATAAAATGATTATGATTTTTAGAATTCTGTAAAATGCTATTTTTGAGCATTTCTTGATGAAAGTGTGCTTATTATAGATTGTTATGACCTACATTGTTATGTGAATGGAACAATGTTGTTGAAAATGGTTTTCTAGGTAGAAACTATGTATGGATTCTAATTGATTGAGAAGATGTCATATTTTATTGAATATGTAATGAAATATTTCAGCTTAGTCCCTAAGATAAGCCACTTTTTATGACCTCTCTGTTGAGGTGAGTTGTGAATCATACACAATAACTTAGCTCAAAATAAAAAATATATGCTAATGATGTTATAAAGAAATATTAAAATCTGAAGTAGTAATGATAAAATTAGAGATCATGGCATTGTATTATCAATTCGAGCAAATTAGCAATGAAAAATAAATGTACAACCAAGCATACATAGTGTCATATCTATATAGATGTAAAACAACTAGGAACACAATGAATCAATGATCAAAACTGACTACTTGAAACTGAATAGAACTACTTATGGAATATGCATGATTTGGATCATGACATGAACAAATTGGGGAGATGCATGACATCTATCATGGAATTACAGATTGAGAAACTGAACACAACAATAGTCATGGCCATGATGCATACACAAAGAGCACACAAGAACACATAAAAAAGAGGGGATAAGAGGACAAATATAAGGGATATGGTCAAATGTGACTCACACATGTAGAAGCACACAAAATAAGACTTAGAGATATAAACAATGACATGTTAAAATTCCCACAATCCAAAGAAAGGAATACACATAAATCATGAAGCAAACAAGAAAAATATGATAAACATGCATGGATAGTTGAAATTCACCTGCATAAGCTATTTTTAACATTATTATATTCAATAAATCAATCATCTAATAAGACATCAATGTGAAATTAAGTGACTAATATTGATAGATTTTATTCCATGTATTAAGCTGAAGTATGAACAATATGGATAGTTAAAGAATGAAAAAGCCTATGTATAAGATCCTCTAATGAATTTTTTTAGATGTAAAAAGGCTTTATAAGGCTTATGAATTGTTTGAATTATAAAAATTAGAGATTATGTTAACTAGGAGAAGTCCTTTAGAATAGGATTGATTTTATTTGTGTATTATTTTTAGATCTAAGATAGTATCACCACTTGAAACTGCATTTCTAAGTGGCAACTTGTATGTTATGTAATTCACTCAAATATACTTGTAAAACATATTTGATAAAAAAATGGATATATAAAAACTATACATATATCGAAGCACAAAAAAATGATGTAAATAAACTACACATATCATGGATTGTTCATGATTTCAATAATTTTATGGGATATTTTATTTTTGAGAATTTTGAATATATGAACCTGAAAAAATAACATTATAACCAATGAATCCTATAGAGTATATTAGTCAATAGGTCATGTATCTATCATGGGAAGGATGACATGTCACAAATGGAAAGTATCATACCACTATGTAGGAAGTGATATGATTTTGTAACATAATTTCCACTATCATGATGATAATATTTAGCATGTTATGTATGTTAATTAGTGTTATGAATTATAGGACATTTGGGAACCCATCATGGAGTGTACTTACTATGTTTTGGGTTTATTTATGGAACAATATTAATACCTTGTAATATAAATCTAGAGCATGTTGGAGTGAAGTGTGGTTATCTAGAATGTGTGAAAAAAACTCTAATTAATGGCATTTCAAGTACATGTCTCCTTGGAGAACAAATCAATGATTTTAAATTATCTAACTTGATTAAACATTATTAGGTTTATCAATTAAAATATTGTGTAAGAACAACAATCTTGGGTTGGAGGAGGTATTCATATGAAATAACATGGACTATTATAACCTCATTACAAAATAAAAATAAAATATATCTTCACTGTAGAAGGAGCTACACGAAGATGTTGAATCCATGGTCATCATAATAACATATAAAATAATCCTACATTGCGTACTACTATAAACTTGGCCATGTATAATGGACCAAAATGTAGTGGTATTTACATGACCAATGAATCCATTTATAATATCTTTTATAGGAAGTATATCCCTTATATGTGTGTCCATGTTGAGAGAGAAGTGTGATAATGAACATATTCACACTTGATCCAATATCAACCATGAGACTCTATATAGGTTGATGCTCAATGTAAGCTCAAATGAATAAAGAGGGTAGATCAATATCATCATCAACTATCTTGTGATCTACAAGTGTGATGAGTGGTATAGGAAGAATTGTTCTATGTACTTGGGGATATGATATATTAATGTATATGTATTGATTGAGATGAGGGACATGTGGCACACATTCCACATAGTTATATGGGCCCAATATATTAGTATAAATAAGTAACATATGGAATTAGTACATTGGGTAATGGACGACCTACAATGGGATTAAGAGGCTACCTATTCTTTGTTATTTATATATAAGTCTATCTAAAGGAGATGAAAATAATTGTAAAGTAAATAAATCAAGTAAGTGTTAACTATTCTATTTGGTAGAAGGATATTTGAGGTTTCTCCCTTGAAGTGGCATTGTGTCCAGTTATTCGTTCTTAAAAGAGTATTGTATGGCGTTTCCCAAATTGAAGGGCAATTAGTTTATTTATACATATATTAAATATTTGGGTATATTGGCCCATAAATATCTATTGTGAAGTACTGATATTCATTATTTTTTGCATATTTTTAATTATTATAAGTGTGGAACATAACAAGTGGTATCAAAACATTGAGTTCAATAAATATTGTGGGAAAAACCTTGATTTTTTTTATAATTTCTTATATAATTCAATCTATTTCAATTTATTTTTATGGAAATTATAAAATATTTCAATTAACAATGCTAAATTAAGGATTTACGAACAGTTTTGAAGGAGATTACTATTTTAGGTTTTTTAATAAATTCATCGTATAAGTCAAATTTTCAATAATAATTTTGTGAAATAATTAGTGAATTAGTATCATCATATATGGAATCCACAATCAAAATTAGATAATTTTTTGATGAGTTATTTTTATGTTATTATAATTTTATTATTTTTCATAGATTTTCTCTACAAGCCCAAAGTTAAGGATTTTTTATGAAAAAAAATCACTCAAGTCATATGATAATATAGTGAAGCCAAAGTAACAAGTACATAATATTTTGATCTAGATGAAATGAATTATTTTTTTTTAATGATTTTTTTCACTAACCCTAGTCTTTGCTGATCATGGAGTTAAATTTTTTTTTCTACAGAGGAGGATATCTATGCCAAAGAAAGGTGGATCCTTTTCAAGGAGTGTAATGTTAGAATAATTTGGTGGAAAAAATGTGTCACATTTTTTGAAAATTTCTCTATCACTCTGGTGGGTTGATCTCAGAGTAAAATGATGGAATTTTTCATCGAAAGAAATGGAACATGTTTTCCTAGATCGATGGGACAAAAAGGCACAAGATGATTAAAAATAAAAATAAGAGGACAAAATAATGATGATGATGATGATAATAAATAAGATAATATAGATAAATAATAATAAAAATAGGTGGAATAAATTAATGATGATGATGGCAATGATGAAGATAATAAAAGTGATGAACAAGAAGTAGAAAAATAACATAATGATGATGCAAATGGAAAGGTAGAGTATCTTCAATAGGAAGAAGAATAATTGGATGGTAAGAGTTCAAAACCACTTATATCCAAAGATAGATACTTCCATATTTCAATTTTATGGATGATTTCAAAATAATGTGGTCATTATGTCCATAAATCCTATCAACAAGTATAGTGTCATCAACAAATATTTGGCTCAACATCTACATGTTCAGGCAAGGAATATCAAGGAAGCTCAATTAGATGTTAATAATATTCATTTTTTGAATATTTTAATCTCACTATGAAAAAACATGCTTTGAATTCCTATTATTATGCTTTGTATATGCATGGTATGGATATGGTTCTTGAATATCCTTGGTTAGAGACATTGGGAATAATAAATATTAATGTGCAAAAGCATATCTTTATGTTTTGGTACAAGAAAATAATGTTTACTTCACATGATATCATGCTTGAAAATACATAGAGAAAATTTGAGATAGACCATGAGGATGAGGTTAAATTGGGTTAATAATATAATGCAAAAGATTTAGATGAAGACATAAATGAAGAAATAATACATGTAGATAACAAGAGTCCACTGACACAAGAGAAAAAAGAACCACAACATGAAAAGGTGTAAAGGATAGAATAAGTTTGACAAGGTGACAATAATAAATAATGATACTAATTTTGGGAAATATATACACCCACATCATCACAATAGAAAATAATGATGGAGGAATCATAGAGGTTGTAATATAAACAATCACTTTGGCTATGTATGGAAGAAATATAATAACTATTATGATCATTTTAAAAATAAAAATAACACAATAGACTATGGGACATGTGATTCATGGATAAATATATATTTTATATTAAAAAGTGCACTTTATATAAAAACATAACAAAATAAAATAAAGCTAGTTAGACAAAAAAATGGGTGGAAACATCACACCCTAAAAACATATCGATCTATAGAAGGCCTGAGAAAATAGAAAAATAAACTAGAAGGCCATACCGGTTAAAAAGTCTAAAACATGTGCAATAACAAACAAAAAAGGATAAATGACAAACAAACAATAATGTTCATAAGCAGCAAGAATGCATATGATAGCAGGTGGCAGAGGTGGTGGAGGGTCTTGAGGCTTCCCTCCCCACCACCCATCAACTAGGGGGTCCTCATCGAAGGCAAGAGGCTCCCACCTATCATTTTATTTCTCTTGAGGATTTTGATGTAGTTGATTATAATTCTGCCAAGGTAGAGAAATGGCAAGCACCAGGCACAAAAACTTATCTTGTTGGAGAGCCACCTAACATCCTCCACTACCATTGTAATGATAAGATCATCCACCTAGAAAATAAGTAGTCCCACACTTGGGAGATGGCTAGCAAGAGTGAGGAGAGGAGTTCATATGACTCTAAGACTGATGGATTCAATATCGAGAATGCTTGACTCTAGCACCATGTCCTTGAGGAGGAGTGTGTTTAGGTTGTTCTTGACTGATAGCACAAGGAGCATTATCCCATTGATCTAAAAACTATTGTAAATGGTGAAGTTCTAGTCACACTTTCTTCATCCAGATATGGATCTAAAGGGTAATAGTGGAGATCACATTCATTTTATTAGAAATTGAAAAACCAATTTCTAAAGATTCATGATTAAAACAAGCTTTATTTCTATAGTTCCATATCTGAAATAAAATATCAGTGAAAAAAATCTATCAAAATCTATTGTATCTTGTAGGAAGCAAGGTCTAGTCCCCCAAGAGATCCATTTTCTAGGTGAACATTTTCGGTCTAAAGTGTTTAAAAAGAGAGTGAATTCATCTCCAAGTAGACAATGCATGGGGACAAAACCAAAAAAGGGGCTTAATGGTTTCTAGGCAATGACAAGCATGACAAGTGGGATTAGGCACCCCCATATACTTGAGATGGTCTCTAATAGGGAGCATATGATACATAATAACTACTATCGTCATCCATGAAATAAGAGTAGTGTAGTAGAATATGGAACATGGAGTAACACAACAAATTATGAAACATGGAATCAAAAGAGGAATCGTTATTCATGGACATCAAGTAGGTATAGTTATGACCATGGATGGAATCAGAGCAATAAAATGGAAGTTGGAACCAAGTTTTGATCTGTATCACTTACCAAGGTCATATATTGGTGGTTGAATGAATGAGCATGGAGATAAATGTGCAATGATTTGAAGCACACTGATTATCTACTTTCATCTTATGTTTTGAGGATGAAGCATTTCAAGGAGGGGAGTAATATTATGTAACTAGGGATATGATATATTAATTTATATCAGTTGATGGAGATGTTGACATATGGCACACATCCCACTTAATTAGCTATATGGGTCCAATATATTACGATAAATGAGAAACTTGTTGAATTAATATATTGGATAATTTCTGGCCTACATTGGCATTATGAATATATTCATCCGTTATTAGTGATATAGACATTTATATAAAGGGTAAAAATATGACTATAAAGGATAGCAATCAAGTAAGTGTCGAGTCTTCTATTTAGTAGAAGGATATTGTCATTGTCTCCATTGAAGTGGTATTATGGAGTTATTCCTTCTTAAAGTATTATTGTATGGTGTTACCCAACCTTAAGGTTAATTTTTCTATTTTTCCATATATAGAATATTTAGGCAACATGACCCATCAATTTATTATGTGTTGTGTTGATATAAATTATATTCTGCATATTTAAGAATATCATAAGTGTGAATAATAACACACTAAAGTAAGATATGTAATAATGATGCCATTTAAATGATGTTGTGCCTTTATATGAGGATGATAAGAAAATATTAGAGGGTGTGCATTTTATATATAATACACCTTTGATTTCATTGTTGTCTCATGACCTATGTCTTAAGTAAATAATCACTGAATATCTTCATTTTTCTAGTCTCACTAGGCTGTGCCTTTTTGGTGATGGTATATTTACACATATTAATGATTGTATGATATATCAAATAGTGAATATTATGTATCAAACCAATGCATTTATTGGTAGTATGACTGTGTGCTATATAAAATTCACAAATTTATTATTTATAAAATCCTCTTGGCAGAGGATTACTCACAATATCCTATGTAATGGGATGGAGTGATATGAGGTTGATTTCTAATAACTTTGTCAAGACTTTGTATGGAGGTTCAAGCAAGTTAGAAAACTATCTCCTTCATGAAATTGATAATTCAATGCATGAAGTTCTAAAACTACATTCACTATTATCTTTGAATCATTTTTTTTAATTTGATTTCACAATTTTATGGTGGCCTACTCAAATTATTTTCATGAGAAGTAGAAATTGGTTTAGTTTCATACTTTAGCTTATTCATTTACAATAACTTGACCTCTCTTTTCTTAACTATGTCACATAAATCCATGAATGATATAAAATTTTGAAAATAAAAGATTAATGTATAGGTAGAAGTAAGATATGTTTGAATATGTCTTAAAATTTGTTATCTTTGATAGGATTCATCATATTAGATTTAATGGTATTATACCACAATATTATGCGATAGTCTCATTGGATTCTCATTTGAACTAAGAAATATGAGCATATGAAACATTTTCACTTAATTTGATTAAGAAATATGCAAGGAAAAACTTTTAGAGAGGATTTAACACATGAATTAATTGATGTGGTAAATGATAAAACCATATTAGAGCATACTCTCTTAATTTTTTGGGAAATAACTCAATCAACACCCAATCACTGGATACACAGTCTAAGAATGTTACGTGGAATGCTCTCAAATGTTGTTCAAGGTCATCTTATTCATCATAAAATATAATCTTAGGTTCCATAAAAACCTTTGTTAATAAATATGTTGAAATATGCTTAGTCAATGGAGTATGAAACTCAGTATTAGAATCAAATGCTTGATTAGGTTTCAAATCACTTTATTCCATTTACAACACTTTAGTTTGTAGAGATAAAATAGTCTCCATAAGGGATTGTGCATCAAATTTATAATGTGTGCTAACCACTAGTGGTATCTCAAACGAATTATTAGTAATTGGTCTAAGGATTTGATGAAACACTTGTGTTGCCCCCATAGAAGATGGTGGTACAATATCTATATTTGGTGATATCATAAAAGGAAAAAAAAACCCATAGTAGTATATGTTTGAAGGGGTTGGTCTTTAGATGTTTTCTTGATTTCCTCTATAACATATTTTATTAATACATATTTCGTATCTTGATTATTTTAAAGAAAACCTTATAATTGTCTTCTTTCATGTCATCAAATATATTAAGTTATTATTCCATTATGTTGTCGTCAACTAAAATATAATTTTTAAAAATTTGAGTATAAATTAGTGTAGCATTTCATCTAAAATAACTAGAAAAAAAATATTAGATGAAGAATAAAATATGAAATAGAAACATGGAAGAATACTACTAACAAAGAATTCACCAAAACTAAAAACTATTAAATAGCAATTGGATATGATAAAATTAAGGAGAGAAAATACAGCAACATGGATGGTTAAGGTTTGAAATATTCATTGAATATATGTGCTCACGACTATAAGATAAGGAAATGATTCTAATCTAGTTTAGAAAAATTAGTGAGTAAATCAAAGCGTATGAAATATGTAATAAATTATGCATTTAAATGAAACTTATTATTTTTTGAAATATTTTCTAAATGGAAAAGTACTAAAGAAGAATAACTTATCTAGGAATCATATATGTAGGACAGTGAATGTGATTATAAAACATTCTATAACACTCTAAAAGGCAACTGTGAATTAGGAGCACGGATTCAATTTATCTCTAGACAAAGCTACACTATCTGGGTTGGGTTATTTTATGATATAGTTTGCAGGGTGCACTAACATCTAATAGAATTTTCGACCTCTGTATAAATTCGTATGAATAAATATTTTCATATATACCATGTGTATATATTTTATGTTATTTAATCTATTGTAGAATACATTGTGTACCTTCTTCTTTACTTGAAACCTTAGCTTAGTAGACAATGTATAATGAACCAAAAAAAAAAATGATTACCGGCTGAAGATGTAATTCACATCATGGTGTTGAGTGCTACCTACATCCAAAGAAGGATAAAAAATATAATATCCTAACTAAGTAAATATGTGTATAAATCCGAGAAACCACATGCATTGCTATGTCAACGACAAAAGAATTATTCACATGTGACTTGAATGACTTTCTAGGAACCTCATCACTAAATGTGAAATATTAAGCTTTGGAAATAATACCGTGAGCAATCTTCAGCATATAAACATATGGATAACCAATATGCATCTAATTTCATTCAGATTCAACAGCCAATGTATACAAATTTATGATAGCAAGATAAACATTAACATCTTTTAGGGAATAAAACAAATGTCATTGAAAAACTGCGATTGTAGAGATCCACAATGTCGATGGAGAAAGGGAAAAATTGAAAAAACACACAGGATATTGCAGAAATGAAGAAGTGAAAAGATTGAATGTAAAATAAACTCCTTATTAGATTTCATAGAACCCAAAATTTGCTTAAGAAATCAACTTCAACCACACATTGTAGGAGTGTTGTATAAGTTTGTTGATCTTCCATGATCACTGACAGATTTACATAAGGTTACAGGTCATTCATAATCTTTATTCATTTATCTCTAGCAGTTTGTTCCTCATTTCATCCAGCTGTTTTGAGGTAATATCAAATCTTCAATTGTGAAAGATCCTCAACTCTATAAGGGCTACATGTAGAGAACTATGAGGATGTTGTATATTCAGATCAAACTCCAAAGTTACAAGGACTAGCCATTCCTGATTGAGCTTAACCAGCACGCACTAACCACCGGCATGCTGGTGTCAGTTCCCATTCTTCACTGGTCTTCGCCCGGATAGGCTTCACCGATCGTCAAGCGTAACCACGGAAATACACCTCCATATTTAACCGCAACACACACCAACTCCCACAAAATGAAAATAGAAACGGAGTCTGTCAGGCTGGACAGTTTCAAAATTTGAAATTCCTGTTAGGTGAAATCCCACTTAAAGTTTGAATTTCAATCACTTTGGCTTATGGTGTTCAGAGTGTTGTGTTTGGGTTTGGAGGAAGAGGACCTACAATGGCGGTCTGCTGTGGCTACCTGGTACGGTAGCCCAGACGGAGATGGAAGCGGTGCTGCTCTCAACTTATCCGATTTATGGATTTCATTTAACTGTTTTTGTTGTATGTAGATTGAGCAAATTTAGTAATGGAATCAAATTGTAGGAGGAACTTGTGGATACAGTAGCTTGACGGACATGAAACCATTCAGAAAGAGAGTGATCACTGCGATTCTAGTGCTGTTCAAAGGCGGTGAAGGCTACGAGGAATGCTACAAGGTCAAATGCTTAGATGATAGCATTTGTACAGAGTGAGCAGTGACAGTGATAGTAACGGACGCATGCCCAGGTTGTGCCACCTTCAGCACAAGCCACTTCGATCTCACTTGGGCCGCATTCGGTCCTATGGCTATTGTAGGCCATGTTTCCACTCTTCTCAACACTGGATGTCTTATTTGTAGCATATTATATTATATGATTACGTTAATGATAGTAAGCAATGATGCTTCCACATAGGGACAATCATGGCACCAGGATATGTATTGTTCTAAGCGATCGTGGTAGAGTGGAAACCGCATCACTAGAGGGAGTTCAACAGTAGAGGTGGAGTGAAGGTGAAGGTGAAGGAGAGGGGGAGAACGAAGCTCTGTTAATTTCATTTCAGAATTTGCGTTTGCATGTCTAGCTCCTGACCATAAAAGCTCCTTGCTAATATTGATACAACTTTTACTCAGTTTTAAATTTTGCACTTGTCTATTTTATTTGCTTCAATGGTTTATGATTCTTGTTGTTTTGTTTGCTTGCTGCAGCAAACAAGACAAGAAATTCGCCCCACTTCTTTTCTTGAGTTGTGACCACTAAGGAATATGTATTAGTTTTTAAAAATGCTATTGTGATTTCTTCAGTGTAATTCTAACAATTTATATTTATATTTATTAAAATTATTATTTTTATTGATTGTTTGACTATTACTTGAAGGAAAAATTATTTTAAATTAGATAATTCATTTGAAGTCAATCTATTAATCACACACGCACCATAAAAAATCATTATTAATGGGAACAATGAGTAAAAGTATTCCAAACATTTAAACTGTTATACTATTTTATTTTTTCTAAAATTTGTTCTAGAAAACTTGTTAATGTAATTTTTGTTAGAAAACTTGGTAATCTAAATTTTGTATAAAATTTGTTAATATATTTTTTTCTTATTATTATTTAATTAAAAATATAAAATTATATTTCTTTAAGAAAAAAAATTATACTGGATTTAGGAAATCATTAATATAAGAGAATAGAACTGAATGTATGAACTTATATTTGTTTAAGTCAAATCATTATGCTGATAAAAAATGTCACTTGTATAATAGCATATAATAAGAATAAAGCAGCATTGAAGTTAAATCAGGGTCAACAATATTACGAGCAAAGTACTAAGGACCAAGGTAAAAAATAATTCAAAGAATTACATGATTTCATATCTAAATTAAAAAAGCGCCTAAAAAAATAAATAACATCAACCCAAAATAAATTTTTATTATATAATTGCTGCCATTACCTTATCAAAGGAAGAGGAGGTGATGAGCTATTTAACTTATATGGGTTAGCTTTCATGAGGGATGTGTAGTATTATGGGATTTCAACCCTCTTTTCATGCATTCATATCTTCGATATCTTCCTCTACTTAATTTTTCAATTGTAAAAAAAGAAAATAAAGATGAGGAGCTTTTCACTACACATCCTATTCAGTTTCTTTAGTTACTTAGATTAATGCGATATAGATACAGTAAATCTAAGGCTATTTCAGCTTGTTTAAAATATATAAATAATGCCCCCATATGAATTGACAATTAGATAGATAGATATCACACTTATGTGATTTGATATTGATAAGGAAATAAAATAGAAATCTACTTAACTAATTTACACATTATGCTGGTCATAACACGTGTTACTGATTTTGAAAAAGCTTTGTGTATGATTCATCACAACTCAAGTAAAAAATTTGTAGCTCAAACTTTACATGGAAACTATAAGTAATAAAATAATACTATCCCACTAGGTGATTATAAAAAAATTTAAAAGTAAATATTAAAAAATATTTAATGATTTTTATAAAATTTTGAAGAAGGTATATGCACTACATCTCTGCATAGATAATATAAAACATATTTGTTTGATATTAATGACTCAAACTTAAGATATTCTAAAAATATATTAGAAGTATATGTGACCTATTTATACTAAAAAGTGGGACACAGTATTATGCTTTGAGTTTGTAATAATCATTATTGTTTTGCTTTATCAGTGGTGTCCCTATTAAGCCCTTAACCTATGACACACTGTTCATTTATATTTTCGTTAATTAATTAATTATTACTTTAGGCCAACTTATAAATATGTAAAGGTGGGATTAATAGGTGTGACTCTCCATATTCATTTTTTATATAGGGATGAGTGTGGCTCACTCAAAATGCATTATATATGAGTTATATCAGATTTTAAGGATTTGGGGGTTGTCCCCTCAAAGTGAATTATCATATATTCTATTATATTTTAGTTATGTTATGATTTATTGATTTAATTGTGAATGAAGTTCAATAAAAGTAGTATCGAAGCATTAATTTTGGCATAAAATGTTATTTCTACTGTATCTTGTAAAACATTGTGATTTTTTTTTACAATTGTTTTACCAAAGTTGGATAATCATATAAGGAGTCCATAGTAAAATTTTGGAAAACTAAAGATTGATTTGAAGAAGTTATTACATTTTTAAAAAATTTCATAAAATCCCTATTCAACCCAAAATACAAGGAACTTTTCATATTTTATTACATTTTAGGAATGCCTAACGAAATATAGATTGTGTCCATTCTTTCTATTTTCTCATTAAAGGCTTAAATAATATCAAAATCACTTGGTCAAGGTGTGGTCAATAGTGAGCATTGGGATTGACATTGTCAATCCTTGTTATGGCTAGACAACAAACTAGGGGCAGAGGTAAGGGTGTTGAAAATCTAGGTAAAACACCTTATAAATAATATATGGATTCATAAAGGGGTTCTACTGAATGAGCTTTTATCTAATTTTCTATGATAAATCACAAGGTTAGTTGACTTGAGTATGATATGCATAACATACAATCTAAGGTGCAAGGTCTACATTCAGAACTGAAGACCATACGAGATACCTTGGAAAATATGGTGATAAATTTGAAGAATAATAAGACAAACCAACCGCATATCACCATTACAAAACCCAGCTGAAATGGATATTTTAGCCAACCCAATCCAAATCCAAGTACCTTGTACCCAAGGAACATGGTGTCAAAAATAGAAATGTTAAAGTTTGACAAGAAGGATTCAGTCACTTGGCTCAAACAAATGGATAATTCTTTTGATATACAACATATTTATAATTACCAATAAGGGGTAATGGAATCCTTATATCTGGAATAAAAATAATTCATTTTGTATAGATGATTATGTGCTCAAAAGAAGCAGAAGAAGGCTCTCAATCTCACCTAGTGTGTTTTTACAAAGGAGCTACAACTCCACTATAGCAATAATGTGATTTTTAACCACTTTAATCAATTGGGAAAAATTTGGGAGATATGTGTTGTCAAGGATTATGTTCATTAATTCCAAAACCTCTCTTTTCATGTGGATAACATCCTTGAATGACACCTAAATGATTTGTTTCTTGGAGGTCTCCAAGACCATATTTAACATGAGGTACACATGTTCCATCCAACTACTGTCCCTAAGTCTATTCTTAAGGCTCATAGGGTATAGGAAATAGATCTGGTCAACAAAAAGGATTTCACTACTACCAAAGAGAATTTGGGTCCTATACCAATCTTCATTCAGCCTACAAGATTAAATGCTCACTAACTTATTGAGAAGTGGGTAAAAGGATTATGTTTCAATTGTGACATGTTTCATTTGGAATTTAACTACATGACTAGATGGAGTTAAATAGTAGAAGTGGAGTAAAGGTGAAGTTAAAGGAGAGGAGGAGAAGGATAATGGAGAAGAAATAAAATTTAGGGTATCATACAAATAAGTAAAGGGTGATGTGCAAGAAAGGGGTACCATTATAGTTCTAGAAACTCATCCATCATTTCCAATATCATCTCCCAAGAAATGCCTTGGAATCCACACCTTATTTATCATTAATGATGAGTACAATGAAATGAACATCCTCACAAGTATTGTATTCTATAATTTTCAATTTTCACATATCAATCATTTGATTTGTAATAATTTTGGTTATGCTGAAAATGTGGATTTCTACTATAGGGAAGAGTTTCATGATGAAGACCATGAAAATATGCCATCATTCAAGGTGAGTAAAGAAGATTTGGAGAAGGTGTTGGAATCGTAGGAGGAGAAGATATTTTTTAAAGGTTTGTCAGAGAGGGATAATTGAGGTTAAGCAAATACTTGTCTATTGTGATAACTTATATAAAAATATACAATAAATGGGAATATAACCAATAACTAGAGGCATAAATATCATTTCATCATATGTATTATCATTTCTTAGAGACATGTAATCCATGTATACATAAATGGATGATTTTTATAATCACTTTTATCACTCTCATCTTTAAATGCAACACCCAAATAGATGAAACCATTGAAAATATGCAAAGAACAATAATGCTAAAACAAAATGAAAATTTTAAGAGCTCAAAATAGAATGGTTTAAGCAACGGCAATGAATAAATACATCATCTTTAGCATATAATATTATAATAATAAATTAAAATAAAAGCAAAATAAATTATTTATGACCTCAAAAAATTAGTTTGATGTCTTTTATGTTATTCATTTGCTGACATGTCAAAATCATGTTCAAAATATAAGAGAAGCATCTTTTTTGAAGCTCTAAGTGATGAAGAACATACAAGGTAGGCACATAGGTCAATAAGTCCTTATGAGGTCCTGATACAGGGTTTGGATGAGACTAAGACAAATCTCTTAAGTCTATTAAGAATCAAGTTTCTATAATGATATCATTAAGAGACAACATGTTTTTGATCAAAACTCTAAGTATTAGGTATCTTAAGTAGCCTGGTGAAGCTATTTATGCATGATGGATGGTGAAACCTTATGATTTAAGATAAATCAGGCATAGATAAGTGTTATAAGCTATTTGAACATGGGAAATGAGGAAAAAAATCCATTAATATAAATTAGAAGGAAAATTTTGAAGTTTTGCTCCTGTAAGAAGAGACCTAGTGAGAAGTTGTAGGCTTGGTGCCTTAATAAGATAAGCTTGGTAGTATGGTGAGTTGAGCAATTGGAGACCTAAGTGAGAAAGGATGGTGGTGTGAGATCAATTTATTATGTTTTATACAATTAGGACATAATGTTTAATAAATTACAAGAGGTTTCAAGTTATTTTCATAGTGCAATCAAGACTAGTAGTATAAGGACTAGATGCACAAAGTAACCTATAGTCGCCTAAGTAGGGGTCAAGATAATTTCCATAGATGCCATAGATATTGAGATCATATAATAAGGTGTGAAGGATTATTCAAATAAACTTTACCAAGTTTAAATTCAATATCTAAATAAAAAATCAAGAAATTTGATGATAAGGTTGATTGTGTGCACAGAAAAGGGTGTTCTAGACCCAAGAAAAAGTTTTTCATAGTCATTGGAATGTGCAACCTTTACATGAAAGATTGATAAATTCATGGTATTTTTATAATTTCCCTAACTATAATTACTTGGAATTAGTTTTGGGATTTAGGGGCAATCCTTTATGAGTTATTTCTAAGAAGGTAAGGTAATCAAAACCCTCTTAAAACCCTTATAAAGACCTGATAGGAAAAATCCTATCAATTATGGATTAGAATAGTCCAATTGACCTTGTGTGGTGTTTAGAACATGAAAATTACTCTTCAATATTTCCTCATGGGGTTATTTTTGTCTTGACAGTGAGTAGAAGCTATATGAAAACCCTTATTTTTAGGGTTTTTAATGCGACAAGTAGGGTTGACCAAGTCAAAGCCTGAAAGTGGATTGAGGATGATGTGAAAGACTTGTAGATTATTCTCATGAAATTTTTTAATTAGGATTATGAATAAAATGTACAAAATTGGTCATGGAAGTTAGCCTATCACTAAATTGGCCTAATTACTATAACAAAGAAGAAACTAGGCAAGAATGAGAATGAGATTAGGGATTGGTTGCAGAGGACTAGTAATGGATCCTAACTCAAGGTGTCATTATTAAGTACCTATTAACCATATTTTATTGAGATTTAAGTGTTGATGATGCCTACACATATGCAAAACTTTGTCACTAAATTGGTATGTCTAACACAGTGGAGTCTGTGTGGAGTGACATAATGAGATTTGTCTATAAGACCAATATTGATACATGAAAATTCAAACTATATTTCGAGTTATGTTATAAGTATGATAATGGTTCACATAAATCCATTGTAATAGTATGAAATTATCCCCATATATGCTCTACAATTTGAATTTCTTGACTGTAGTTTTGGTGATATAGGTAACTTTTATGTGTGTGTGTGAAAAGGATGTTTATGAGTCAATTTTCACTAAGATGAATGATCCAAAGTTGTCAAAGATGTTATAAAATAATAATAGGATCATGTGAAATAAATTTTTCTCATTATAAGTCCATTATCAATCTTAGAGATTCAAATGATTTTGTCTTTTTTTTTGACAATATTTAGTGTTTCTGAGCAAGTCATCTATATGAGTGTTCTTGATGCCCTTTGGAATACGTGGTGGATAAAAAAATCATTTTTGGAATTTTTTAAAGTTATGATGATCCTATTCATATAATTTAATTAATGGTTTAGGTGATAATTTTGTGTATTTGGTTCAAATCTGTAAGATAGTCTTACAAGTAGTGGAAAAGGCCTATTGGTGAGGAGACTTAATTGGTAGGTCCAAGTAGTGAAATGGACCAAATGGAGTTGGGGACCCAAGCTGAAATTATAATGGGTATATTGAAGGCATTTATGAAGTACTTAATCCATTTTTTAAGACAAGAAGTGTTCTTATATGACATAATGTTAACGTTTGGATAGGACAGACCTAATTACATTAGGTCTCCATTAGGTCTAATGAAGGATTTGGTCCTTATGGACTATGGCTGACTTGTGAAATGTTTTTTAACATTTTAAAAAGTGTTTTATAATATATTTTAAATTTATTTGATGCATGGAAAGGATCATGGATGACTAAGATGGGTAATATCTAGGGTCAAGTACTTAAGAAGGCTTAAATAGCCCTAAATTGACTAGTTGAGAAGATGAGCTATTGAGTGAAGCAAATAGTGTTTTTGAAAATAGGAAAAGAGATTGAATAATATTATAAATATAATAAAAACATGACATGAGTATATTAATATTTTTAATATTTATTTAAGGAGGGTCATTTGATCTATTTCTTCCAAAGAGAGGGTTATCTGAGTGATAAGCTATAAGAGGCAATTTGAATAAGATTGAAGGGTAAAGAGTGAAAAAAAGAGAGGTCATATTCAGTTGAAGATTATAAATATGTTTTCTATGTTGATCATAAATTATAAATGACTTGGTTGGTGCTTAGTTACCTAGGGGGTTGAATCCTCCTTGTAGGATAGAGCTTGTAAAATACCAGTTAAATTGGTGCTTATCTAGATAGGGGTTGGAGCTCCTTGTGAAGTCGGTGTTTCAATAAAACATAGATGTTGAAAATATAGGACTATAGTTAATGTGCATGTTTTAGTGATTTTTATCCACCAAAATAGTTTCCCACATATCTTTTATGTTCTCTCATGATATGCTTGTCTGGTTGTTTGCTTATGTATTGATCTTCTATGTGAAACGAATGCTTCGTGAAATGATGAATTGAATTTAATAGATACTATAAATAAATTTACTAACCAACCCCTATCATTGGATATTTATAATAACTACTTCTACCATTAAATCCATCCATATTTCTACACACTTAGTCACTTCTATGTATTTACCTTTGACATAGGAATATTTCTTACTTTCCCTCAGTTATTGATGTTTATGCCTAATCATGCAACCTACACCCCTCCCATTATTACAATCAATGCTTCCCTTCAATAGACCTTTATTATCTTGAAATATGAGCTACTTAATATTTGAAAACCCTTTTTGCATGCTATCCTTTCCTTATATTCTTTTACTTTATTACATAAATCTTTAGATCCTCAAATTACATCATATCCTCTTTCATTTGTCTTTGTGGCTCTTACACTTTCGCTATATAAAGGTAAAGGTGATCATGAAGAAGATTTATGTGACTTCCATGCAGTTGGTCTAGATTATGTAGACAATGAAAAATATTTATCCAAGTGTATTTTTTGAGGTGTTAAAGATTATCCTCTCAGATGGTTCTATGATTTTATTCAAAAATTAGTTTTAGTTTTAAATCCTTTGTAAAATTAGTTTTTGTCACATTTTTATATCAATATTAGAGATAAAATATCCTATGTTTAGATTGAAAAGTTGAAACAAGGTCCAAATGAGATAATTCATGAATATGTTCTAAGATGCAAGACCATGGTAGACAAAACAACAAATCAAATGGTTGATAATGAAATTCAAGCTACTTTTACTCAAATATTACTTACTCCTCTTCAAGAGTACATCATGTTTGATAAGTTCAAATATTTTTATGAAACATGCCATACATTTAAATAACATAAGGTCAAATTGATTAAATTGAATAAGCTCAAATGTAGATTCAATGATACTTCTTATTCTAATATCAAATTTTAATGCAATCCCAATTACAAGAGAGAAACCAATGAAAGAAAAAATGAGGCTAAATTTATATTTAATGGTATATCAAAACCACTACAAAATATTCAACTAGAATCTCCACCAAGGAGGAGTTTTTTAATACTACCTTCACCTCCTCATGCACAACTACAAAATCTCCTTGAATGTCATATTATTACACTTCCTATAGCACTATAAATATATCTATCTAAACCTCAATATATAATATTTGATGGAAACATATTTTTTTAGTATCATAAATATGCTGATAATTTAACTAATAATTTTATGAAGCTCAATCACAAAATTCAATACTTCATTGATGATAAAATTATAAACATCATAACATCTAATGAAGAGGCTAAACCATAATATAATGAGAATGCAAAGATCAAAATGTAGAATGAGCCTCTTCCCAATGATAAATATTAATATAATAAGAAAAAATATGAATTAAATTATGCATATAGTGTTCATCCTCATCCCTATTAATATTGACATCCACTTGATATCATCATGGGTATATTTAGAATAAAGTTGACATCATACTCATTTATTAAATTTGATGATTCTAAAATTGTTGATGATGGTTATAATAGACATGCATTATTCACTATAGCATATGTTGGAATGAAACCAACCCATAGTAAAATGATATAAAATGGATGAATTGAAAGAAACCATTACATTTATACTTTCACTTAGGTATATACAGTAGGATAGAAAACACACATCTAAAGTTTTGAAAACATTTGATATTCATACACTGGATACTCTTAACCATATACTATTAACTATACAAGTGGTATATGTTATATTTCCCACTCATTTATTAGTGTTACCAATCATGGGTGTATTTGATATGTTATAATGGGGACCTTGGTGACATAAAACTAGAGTAATTCACTCTATAATTCACAAATGTTTAAAGTATGTTGATGACAAGTGGTTAAAATCTTAGGTATTCAATATGAATATCCTAGGAAACTAATGGTAATTAATCCTACTCGAAAACATATGGTTGGATAAATTCAAATGGTTTTGAACTTCATTAACTTGATACAAAGTTTATTAATGGAAAGTACATGTGCAGATCATATTGACATTGTATGGTGCTTACTCCATTTCAACAAAATCCAGTGTCAGATGTATTCACAACATAAAATTTTATTTAGTAGGTGGCATATTCTATGTTTCCAAAATAAGGATTTATTCCATAGTTTAACTTGGCCTTGTTTATCTTTATGATATTTACTTATGAATTTTATGCCTATTTCTATGTTTCAAGACCTTATCTTAAACTATATTCATTGTTTCAAAATGGTACATATAACAACAACCATTCATGGAAATAGTTTTCAATATCAATATGTTTTTTGTAATTAATAAAGTGTATAACATTTATTTTTTTCCTTTTCAAATTCTCTCCATTTTTATAGTACTTACAAGAAAATGAAGGAAAGCAAAAATGGTCAATGATAACAAGATGCACAATGCCATAGTCTATAAGAAATAAACATATTACATTTTCAGAATCATATACTCATGGCTACTAAGAATTGAATGTTTTAAGACAACAAATCACTCATCAAGGTAAGTGTGTTTACAAAAGTGTGTGTCCTTAAACATTGGTTCAATGAAAATGATAATACTAAGTCATTAGCTTGTTGTGTAGGCATTTGTTGATATTTTTCATTCTATTTCCTAGTGTACAAAACAATTTATATAACATCTATATTTGTTGTTGCATGTTATTTACATATTTTATTAAAGGCATACATGGTTTTTGAATTTCACTTTATCATATATCAACTGCAGTATATGCATTTTGCATCTATATTGGCTTGCCATAAATATGGATTGTTTATAATAAACTATTGCTCCATACTTATGATGATATATAAATGAGTAAAATGGTAGGATATTTATTTATGGCCTTGTTATTGCTAGGTAATGGGACATAGCCATGCCTAGGTCATGTAGAAAAGTGTTGAAACTATCATAAACAACATATCATTTTTACTTAGTATAAGGTAAAATCCTTTTGGTGCTATAGTTTCAAGTTCATTTTTTATTTAAAATCATTCAAGTATAATTGTTTGTCACATTGGGAAATGTGTAAAGTTGTATCTATAGTTTTTTTTTATTTTATTTCCCTACAACACTTGGTATGATGGTGTATATGCAAGTTTTCCTCATCATCCTCTAAATGTCAGTATCACAAGTTATGTATTTGTTTATGGATTCTAAAATTTTTAAAATTTTATCCCTTTCATTATATTGGTCCATGTTTTATTTACACTACTAATGGTCATGATCATTACCTCTTTGTTGAAACTTCATTACACAATATAAATTTATTATTTACCTAGGTAAAATTCAACATTGCATAGAATTTGTCTTAATGCAATGATGTGATGTCTATAATAACATGTACATGTAAATAAATATATTTATTCAAGAAAAGAAGCATCATCATATTTGTTGAATTCAAAAAGTACAACATTTGTCCTTTTTATATACTTTAGATATAATTATTTTAATGCATTTATCAGTAGTTTCCAATGATGTTCATCACTTTTAATATTCAAGAATAATGTTGGAAGTCATAATTGGTGCATCATGGCAAATACATGTTTTTAATACCTTAGATGTAATTAGTTGAGATGCGTATTTTTCAGAAATCTACATGTGCAATTTTTTGTTTAAGTAATTTTTCTAAAATTGTTTTTGTATTCAACAAATCTTGATGGAAGTTTCCTCCCCTTTAGGTATCCTTTTCTAATTCAAACCCACATAGTATTTCCATCATGATCTATGATTATTTTATTATTTTGAAAAATAAGTTGGTGAGGTGATATGCAAATTGATGATTGGCATGTAGTAGTTCCCATTTTGTTACTTTTTGATATATAAATCTTGACATAATATCTTTATCATAAGGATTTCCAAAGAATATTGTTTAAAAAATCATTTCATTAGAGTCCTTGTCTTGGAAACAACCAAGTGGGATATTGTCTTTACCCAATGCTATTATAATGACCCTATATTGTAATGCAACAATACATGCCACATTGGCAAACCCATGTAGTAGGGTGTTATTAGAATATATTTAATTTATGTTAGAAGACATGTTCATTTCATTCTCTAGATTCAGTTTAGATTAGTTGTGTACATTATCATTATTTGCCTCATCCATGATAGTATAAGTTATGAGTGGATTTCAATCAGTCTTAATTTAGATATTGGGATTAATGTATAATTTTATCGTACATTGCTTTTTCAGTTCTTTCATAATATGTTGTGGTCAAACAACTCGTTGTTGATACACATTTTTTTTATTGTAATCACCTATTTAGATCTATAAAAATTGTTTGTTCTTTCCTATATATATATATATATATATATGCAATGATTTTTGAATTTTATCAACATTCGATTGATGATAGTAGGATCTTTTAGTATAATTTATGGTTTGTTATAGACTAGGTCTCTTATTTGTGCAAATTCTATTCTAAAGGAAAGAATTCTTTCTTCAAGATATGATAGCATAAGCACAATTTATAATTACTTGTTTTCTATAATATTAATAGGCATTGCAAATCTAGGAAGCATTCTATTCTTCAATGATTGGTTAAAATTTTCACATATTTTCTTTTAATGAATGAATTTACTTTTTTACATTAATTTTTGGCATGTATATTTCTTAGCTTGATTAAAAGGTTTAATATTATGCTTAAAATGTAGTTTCTTGCAAATAATACAAACATGTATGGGGGTGTTAGTAAATTTTTTGTTTAAAGTTTATATTGATTTTCTAATAGGATTCTTGATAAGGTTATTGTCTATGGACCTTTTAAGTGCAACTTTCAATGTTTGAAGCAAATATTTCTTTTTTTTGTTGGTATTGTGTTTATACGATTAGTAAAATATTGGATACATGCTATAGTTTGTTGTTGTATTATTAATGGTTCATAGTGTATATGATTTGTATTTGTTTCAAAAAAAATGTTGTATATGGCATTTTATTAAGAATAGTAATTATAGATTTTGACAATATGTTGTATTGTTGATGACCATAGATGAATTTTTAATTTCAATAAATCTGAAATCCATTGAATAACAAAGTTTTTAACCTTTATTCCATTCATAACCATAGATTGAATCTAGTTTGGTAATGTATGTTTGCCAATTTTCAATAGATAGTATGCCTTTGATAATATTGTCCATTAGGATTATTTATAAATAGACATGCACTTCCACATGTCCAAAAACAAAGGTGTTATAAAAATATTGTGTTGTATAATGGCCCAAACACCATATGTCAAAAGAATTATTTTTTAAATGGAAAAAAACATTGAGTATTCTATTGCCACAACATGATGTGCCTTCTAACATTTTCTCAATATATATAGATGTAACTTTAGAAAATTTGCTTACCAATAAAAATGAAGAATAGTAAATGTTCTTCAGAAAAATATCTATCTCAAGGTGTTTAATTTCCTATAATATAATGGTGTTTAATGTCCATACATAGGATATTGATCACGAAAAAGAATACAATATGGAGGTAAGCGTAAATTTTCATTAAAAGTGAAAGTATTTTTTTCCTATCTGTTAAATACCAGACACAAATAGGAATATTAAAACCATTTCAAGAGCCAATTTATCCAAAAAATATCACACCATAAACCATGTTCATTAATTAATGTATGTGGATTCATTTAAACTTCATCTACTTAAAGTTAGTATTAGTTACATTTATACGATGTAGTATGCATATCTCTTATAGATATAATTATAGTTGTAAGGATCTTAGTGTATATTGATCATTATTTTATAAGAAATTCTAAAAAATTTATATAATTCAAATATTATGTTCATTTGATGTGTATCAAAAATTTAATAAGACTTGAAATGCATCAAATAAGCAATCACAAACATTGTATTTGAACATGCAAGCTAAAAACATATTTAATTTATCCAAAGTGGAATCTATGCTATCAAAACTAGACTAAACCAATAAATTGTAATTTTATACAAAAATAAATTACTCATCTATCTTTTCTTGATCTTTATTCATGGACCTTTTTTCATAATGTTGAACAAGTCATTGCCAAAGATCTGTTAAACGAGCAATTTCCTATGATAAGAAATTGTAAGATGATTCAATGCCTTTTCTTTAGTATAGGTCACTAAACATGAAATGGAAATATGCATAAATTGGCTATGGATAAATATAAATACAAAGGAAAAACTAAATATAAGCCTATATTTTATTTGTTATTAAATGTAATTTTTTTGTTTTATGTCAAGATAAATGTTGAAACAAATGTTTGTGATAAATACTACATCAATTTTGAAATAGGTATTAGATAATAATCATTGAAATAAATAAATATTAGATCTCTTTTCAAAAAACAAATCTATTTACAAGATGCATTTTGTTCAACTAAGAATGAAATCATCAAAAAAGTATCTATTGAGCACACAAAATTTAAATGCCCATGAAGTATGTTAAAGAGTTTAATTTGTAATAGATATCCACATTTATAAATAAAAAAATTTATTCTTTGGTTAGGATTTAGAATCATAGATCTACATGTTGAATAAGATAAGTGCAAATAGTGCCATTAATTGGTTTGTGTATTGTCAATACCAACAATTTAGATCATCTCTCTCTCTCTCTCTCTCTCTCTCTCTCTCTCTCTCTCTCTCTCTCTCTCTCTCTCTCTCTCTCTCTTCTCTCTCTCTCTCTCTCTCTCTCTCTCTCTCTCTCTCTCTCTCTCTCTCACACACACACACACACACACACACACACACACACACACACACACGCACGCTATAGTTTTTTTTTTTGACATTTTAAAGGCTTGAATAAATTTTTCTACCTACTAGCATAAACCCATAAAAAATTTAAACTATTTTCTTTTCAAAAAATTGCAATATTAGCATTCCTATTGGAAGGACCAAATATGCTCTAAATGTCAAGAAGCACTACCTTCTGGAGCTATAATTGTGTGTGTGTGTGTGTGTGTGTGTGTGTGTGTGTGTGTGTGTGTGTGTGTGTGTGTGTGT